>PVKY010005241.1:0-17781 GCA_004027775.1 Bradypus variegatus
CTGGACCAGAGTGTGGGGGTGGAGCCGAGCTTACCTGAGCTGTCAGGGAGGAAAATCTATATAGAAAGAGCATAGCCCAGGACTCTAGCGGGGAGGAGTTGGGGAGAGGAAACTCCTTCCTGGAGGGGAATTTATGAAAGTTACCATGGATGCCGAGGTGTGGACGCAGGTTCAGGAAAAGGTTCACCACAGCCTGTTCTAAAGGTTCCGTATAAACTGGGTTGAGCGCTTAAGAACCTCAGCACACTGCCTGTCCTCACCAAAACCATAGGCAGGAGGGGGAGACTGGCTTTCAGAGTTAGCACATCAAAATAGACACTGAAAGATCACAAATCATGCAAATAAAGGGGAAGAGATGGCCCATTCAAGGAAAAGGCTGAAACAACAGGATGTACAGACATGGGGACAATTAATAAAAGATTATCAGCTCTCCTAAATGCATTCAGTGAACCAAAAGAAAATGTAGGCTTCAAGCTAAAGGACATCAAGAAAGTAATGCATAAACAAAGGAAGGAATTAGAAATTTTAAAAGGGAGCCACAAAGGAATTTGGGATGTGAAGAACATAATAATAAAGATAAAAATACATTAGAGGCATTCAACCTCAGATTTGATTAGGCAGAAGAAAGAATCAGCAAACTAGAACCCATGAAAATTGAAGTCATGTGTCTGAAGAGCAAATGGAGAAAAGAACGGGAAAAAAAGAGCAGAGCCTGAGAGATGTGTGGGTCAACACAAAGCGTGTCAGTGTGTGCATTGGGGGAGTCTCACGAGTAGAGGAGGAAGAGGAAGAAAGAACATTGGAAAAAACAGTGACTGAAAACTTCCCAAAAATTGATGGAAGAAATGATTATACACATCCAAGAAGCCAATGAACTACAAACAGGAGAAACCCCAAGAGACCTACTCCAAGAAATATCAATCAAATTGTCAAATGCCAAAGAAAAAGAGGGAATTCTAAAAGCCATAAGAGAGAAGCCATTCATCATTTTCAAGGAATTCTCAATAGGATTAACTGCTGGTTTCTCATCAGAAACCATGGAATTGTGAAGGCAGTGGCACAACACATTTAAGGTGCCAAAAGAGAAAAATTTCCGGCCAAGAACCCTGTATACATCAAAAACTGCCCTCAAAAATGAGGGAGAGTAGGAATTGTGACGGCAGGGCAGGAAGCTCTGGAATCAGTCCCTCCGCCAGAACGGCAGGCGAGAACTGTCTGAATCAACTGTTTTGAATCTTCCGAGTTTCCTCGTACAGCACCCCAGGGAGGAGCGGGAAGGAAAGGCTGGTGATTGCGGTAGATACCAGGGAATTTTTAGGGTTGTCTACCTGGGGGTTCCTGACACCCGTCCCCCACTCTCACAGCAGACTGTAATGGGGTCCGGCCCGTGGCATGGCTTATGCCAGAGGAAGACATAAAAATCCACCTCCCCAAGGTGCGTGGTGGGTGGCACTGATTGTACTGATCGTGGGATTATCTATTTGTAACCACTGGGCGCCCAGCTCTGAGGGCCCCAGACAAAGGGGGCAGAGGACAGTTAAAAATGGAGCACTTCCTCAGAGCTGCGGAGGGCAGCCGAAGGGCGGCATTTGCTGACTGGGCAGGAAAGTTCACCTTTCAGGTGCCCTTTCTGGTCCCACCCTCCTCTTCTCTCTGGAGCAATTTGGAGGCAGCCAGTGCTCCCTTTGATGGTCCCTGTTCTTGTTCCAGCTGGGAAAGACTCACGTGAGAAACTCCTCTCCCACATGGCCCCCTTCACAGAATTTGTCCTCGAGGCAAAAGCAGCTAGACACAACCAAAGCATCACAGGAAAGGTTGAAGGCAGCTGGCCTGGCCAAAGCACACCTGTTTGAAATCCGCAGTGGAGCACTTGGACTAAGGGAAAGGACTGTCTCCTGGAAGTAGAGGGAGCAGCAGCTGGCACAAGCCCAGGACAAGACAGAGGCCCCAAAGTACAGGGCGGACCCTGCAGGTGGCCTTCACCTTGGGTGGAGCTTCCTGATGGGAGGGCTGAGACTCGGGAAAATCTGTCACATCATCAGCTGCTTACAGGTTCAAGAAACAGACATTTCAGGGAATAAATCCCAGAGTTATGTTAAAACTTGAAAATGTAGAGTCTGCAACAAAAGACTACAGGACAAACAAAGAAACTGGAAATGATGGCCCATCCAAAGGAAGAGGATAAAAATCCAGAAAACACCAGTGGAGAAGATGATGATGTGGGCATAGCAGACAAAGACTTTAAGAAAATCATCTTCAGTATGCTCAAGGAGATGAAGGAAAATACAGAGAAAGAACTAAAGGATATCAGAAAAGTGATGAATGAACAATTCAAAAGTCTTAGTAAAGAAATAGAAATTTTAAAAGAAACCAAACAGAACTACTAGAGTTGAAGACCACAATAACTGAAACAAAAATTCCCAGGGGAGTTTCAGCAGCAGATTAGAGGAGGCAGAAGAAACAATTAACAATTTCGAAGACAGGACAACTAGATGAGTCAGGCTGGGGAGCAGGAAGAACAAAGAACGATAAGAAGTGAAAATAGAACTAATATAAGACACCTCTGGGACACCATCGCGTGCACCAATACATGCATAATGGTAGTCCCAGGAGGGGAAGAAAAGGGCAGAAAGAATGTTCAATGAAATAATGACAGAAAACTTCCCAAACTTAGCAAAAGCTGTGACTACGTACATCTGAGAAGCCCAAACAGGATAAACTTGAAGAAAAATATTCTGTCCTATATTGATCAGACTATTGAATAGAAAGGACAAGGAGAGAGTTTGGAAAGATGCAAGAAAAAAAGCAGTGTGCTACATACGAGGGAGTCCCATTAGACTGAGTGCAGACTTCTCATCGAAAACCATGGAGACGAGAAAACAGTGGGTTGAAATAATTAAAGTGCTGAAAGAAATAATTGCCAACCATGACTTTCTTTCGGCAAGACTTTCTTTTGAAAATGAGGGAGAGATTAAGGCATCCCGAGATACACAAAAATTACGGAAGATCATCACCACTAGATCTGCCGTACAAGCAATGCTAAAGGGAGTTTGTCACACTGAAAGGAAAGGGCACTAGGAGTGGCTGAAAGTAGACTAAAGAAATCAAGACTCCCGGTAGAAGCAACCACATGGGTAATTGTAAAGCCTGGAGTACTGCATTTTATTTATTGTAACTCCACTTCTTTGTACAGTTGCCAAAATGCAGATGGATAAAAATAATGATAAATCTGTGGTTTTGGACATATAGTATACAAAGATATAATTTGTAATAAATACAAAAAAAAAAGATGGGGGAGCAGAGGGGGTATAAGGACAGTGTATGCATATGCTATTAATGTCCAGTTGGTACCAAATCAAATATGATTGTTACATGTTTGGGATGTTCAGTTTTAACCCCATGGTAACCATAAGGAAAATATATGAAAAATAGATGCAGATAGAAATGAGAAGGGACTCAATATGTCATATTACAAAACAATCAAATAAATATGAAAGTAGGCGTTAACAGAAGAATTGAGAGACACAGACTAAATAGCAAAATGGCAGAAAAAATTCCTGCCATTTTAGTAGTGACTTACGTGTAAATGAACTAGACTGCCCAGTCAGAGGTGGACCCTGGCTGAAAGGATAAGATCGCATGGCCCAAATACATACTGTCTACAAGAGACAAACAAATTAGATAACCTAGATGAAATGGACAAGCTCCTAGAAATACACAAAATGCCTACACTGACTCAAGAAGAAATAGAAGATGTCCACAAACCAGTCTCTAGCAAAGAGATTGAATCCGTAATCCAAAACCTCCCAAAAGCCAAGTCCAGAACCAGATGGCTTCACAGCAGACTTTTACCAAACGTTCCAAGAAGAATCAACACCAATCCTGCTCACATTCTTCCAAAAAACTGAGGAGGCGGGAACCCTCCCTAATTCATTCCAAGAGGCCAACATCACCCTTATATCAAAGCCAGAGAAAGCTGCCACAAGAAAAGAAAACTCAAAACCAATATCCCTTATGAATATAGATGTAAAAATCCTCAACAAAACACTAACAAACTGAGTCTAACAACACATTAAAATAATTATACACCATGATCAAGTGGGATTTATTCCAGTTATGCAAGGGTGGTTTAACTTAAGAAAGTGAATTTATGTAATACACTACATTAACATAATGAACGATAAACACCACATGATCATCTCGATGCAGAAAAGACATTTGACAAAATGCAGCACTGCTTCTTGATAAAAACATTTGTAAATGAAAAATAGAAGGAAATTTCCTCAAATATGATAAAGAACATGTGAAAAACCCGCAGCTAACATCGTACTCAATAGTGAAAGACTGAAAGCTTTCCCTCTAAGATCAGGTACAAGACTGTCACCACTGTTATTTACCATTGTACAGGAATTTCTTGCAAGAGCAATTAGGCAAGAAAAAGAAATAAAAGGCATCCACATTGGAAAGGAAGAAGTAAAACATTCCTTCTTTGCTAATAGCAAATCCCACATCTTGAAAATCCTGAAAAATCCACAACAAAGCTTCTAGAGCTAATAAATGAATTCAGCCAAGTAACAGCGCACGGCGTCAATACATACAGATCAGTGCTTCCATACACTAGTAACGAGCAGTTAGAAGAAGAATAAAAAAAATAAAACTCCATTTTCAGTAGCATCTAAAAGAATCAAATATTTGGGAATAAGCCTAACCAAGAAGGTAAAGGACTTGTACACAGAAAACAACAACACTTTGCTGTGGCAAGAAATGAAGTCTGATGCATGTTGCAACACGGTGACCCCAAAGACGATGTGCTGAGTGAAATGAGCCAGACACAAAAAGACAAATGTGTATGATCTTGCCTATGTGAAATACCTGGAAGAATCAAGCTTCATCAGGACATATAGGAGTTCATAGGTCACCAGGGGTGGGGACGAGGGGTGGGGCAGGAAGCAGGAGTCATAGTCTAAAGGGTAAGACTTTCTGTTTGAGGTTTTTGAAAAGGTACAGGTAATGGATATTGAGGATGGAGCAACAGTACTGTGAATGTAATTAATACTACTGAAGTGTACACTAGAAAGTGGTTAAATCGGAAACTTTGAGTTGTATATTTGTTACTCCAATTAAAGATTTAAGGAAAAAAGAAAGACATTAGGGTATCGGTTTTGTTTGCGAAGGAGGCGGAGGGCGCCTGGGCAGGGGGTGGAGGTTTAGCTGTGGGGATGCGGCTCGTGCTCTAATTTCTGACGAGTGTGGGGGTTGCTTGCTGTGTTCACTTTGCAAAATTCATCATAAGGTGCACTTAGGACTTAGGTACTTTTCTCTGTGTTGTGCTTCAATAAAAAGTGTTTCCTAGGAAAGTGAGGTGGGGCCTCCCAGCGGGTTATGAGGTAATGAGATCCAAGAAGCTGCTTTCCCAAAAGAACACAGTGTATTAGGGCAGGGTCAGGACTGTTGCACATATCAACAGATAGGATATGAAAACAGTTGTGAGATTTAGACCTTTATTCTGAAATAGGAGATAGCTATAATATGCCATTTCTCTCCCAGCATCATTAAAAGGTCCTATCCCACCTTCAAAAGAGTAGAATTTCAGCTGGTCTCTTCGTAGGACTCCTGCCTGCTGTTTTTAAATTGCGCTTGAAATTGCCCTGACAGATACACAGCTTTTGCTGTCTTCTTTTGCTTTTATTTTACTCTTCACTCTGCCCATTAGGAGGGGCCCGAGTTCATAATAACGTCATGTCTCCCCTTTACTGGCACAGGGAGCCCTCTGATAGGCTGTAGTTCCTGCAGACTGTGCAGATCGGGGTGGGAAACGCCTCCACCTGCTTGCCGATAACGTGTGTTGTTTCGCCATTTGTTAAGAGGCCCTGACAGGTTTATAGGTGTGCGCAGTCACAGGGACGGACGTAACTGCTGATGCCAGAGGTTGCCCGGGCTCTCCTCGCGAGCAGGGCTCTTTGCTTCCTCTAAGCTTCCTGAAACTGCAGGCCTCTGTGTTTCGCATGGACTCCTTTACAAGTGGCCAGCAGCCTCCTTCCTGAACCTGGAATATCAAGTCCTGCTTTGAGATTATATTGTTGGTGAATAAAGACCCTCGCATCACATAATCTGCTAGATTACCCTCTCCACCAGCCTCGGTGAGAGTGAGAACTCACCTTCGAGACTCATTCTCTCCAAGAAGGCTGCTGCTGCTGGTGTGTTTGGATCTCATCTCCAGAATGTTTTCTCTTTAGGTGGACATCTCTTGATTCCTTTTAGCATAGCAGTGTATGCAGGTGCTATTTATAACAGTCGCTTATACTGTAAATTTCCTGGTTTCATGATTCCAAATTCCTGGTTGTTCCTGCTTGCTTGCTCCCTCCTTTTTGGTACTACTCAGTGCCTCCACCCCCACTCCGTGTCCTGGGGGCTGTCTGTTAAAGAGTAAGTCAGAGTTACAGAAGTGTCTGCGACCCTTAGCAACCAATTAAGGCTTTCTCCCTGATGCTCATGTAACAGCTACCATCTTTCAGCCCCTTGCCAAGCCTTATAAGAAGCATGGGCTCACTTAATCTACTAATCCTGTGAGAAGTTATTCTGTTTTCACAGATGAAAACCCTGAGACTCAGAGGTCATTCAGCTAGTAAGCAGCCAGAGCTGAAATTTAAACCCCAGATCTAACTTCAAAGCATGCTCTGCCACAAGGCCTCTTCTAATGCAATTAGAAAGGTTCTGGAAAATTGGAAAAGGGTCCTCTCTACAGAGAAGTGACACAGGTGAAAGCATCTTGAACCGTGTGGTGTTAGTGTTGAAGGGACTGGAGCACAGGGCAGGCTTCCTTTCTAAACCCCCTCTGCCCACGGGCTCTGGCCGAGCCCTGCTGGAGGAGAGCTGGTGTCCGGAACAGGTTTTGGTGGATCTCACAGTAAGAGGCCACCTCCTAAGTGGACCCTGCGCCCCTTTACCTGCCCTTTGGAGTTCCACGTTACATTCCTCCACGCATACAGTAGAGGTGGTTCTCACCCCCTCTGATCTTGCCACGGAGGCACGGGACCCTGCCAATGGTATTTACACAGGGGAGTGTCCCTGTTGGAAGGACAACCTTAAAGATCGCCAAAACTCATGCTTCCATCAACCTTTGTCCAAAGCCTTTCTTTCTCCATTGCCCTTTCAACTCCAGGTGTCCAGCCAGTACCCCTGTGGGAGTCTGCTCCAGCCTGGGGTGACCCCTCAGCGTTGCCTCCTGCGTGCGCATTGGGCTTCCCGCCCTCCTCTCGCCCTATGTGCTGGGACAACACGGCACCGGGCTGAGCCTTATGCCCTTGTTCAGTGTCTTCGCATCTTTCCTTGTTCAGTGGGTTTCCTCTGAGCGTGTCCAGACCGTGTCGGGCTTAAGTGGCCTAGTCTTGCAAAGAGCCAAGTGATTACATTCCCGTGTACCTCACAGATACAACCGTAGAGGATTGTTCGTTTGGCTCTTCTGGTGCCAGGCTCCTGGATCTCAGAATTTTTAAATAGCATTTCAGCCTGAGCATGCTAGGATATGCTGGCTTCAGCATCGTCACTCATCCCCAGCCTGAGGGCAGTCAGTCTTCCTCATGAAGGAAGTGCTATGGTAGCATCTCTCCCAGTGATCTTCTCAGCTAGAATGCCTCCGGTGATGGGCATCTCACTCTCCACACCTTAAAGCCATCTGATTTCTAAATGGCACTAATGGGAACAGACATATTAAGCACCTTTTGTGCAGAGCCTGGGACTGTGCGTGGGAGTGAGGAGTGAGCGGGGTGCTGTAAAGATGCAATGAAATATCATCCCTGTGTTAAAAGAATTATCTCATGGAGGGATGGGCATATGAAATAATAACACAAGGAATTCCACAAGGTGGGGAGGGAGGAGGTTCAGAGTCTGGAGCGAGCCAGCCTCCAGGCCCCCAAATGGAATATTTGGTTATGGTCCTGGAGGTGGCATCCTGGATTTTCAAAGATTTTCTCCTGTCATTAGATCATTAGTCAGATGATGGTCCTATTTTTAGTCTCAGAAGAGGTGTGTTATCCCACGCCAGGAGTGGGACTGATGGCATCCTGAGGAAGTGGAATCTGAATCGCCTTCAAATAAATACAGACTATAAAAAAATTATCTGCAAGCATTTTTCTAATTCCAAGTATATGACTGTGTTGTCCTATTTTTCTGCCCTTGTAGTTGGTATTTTTTAATAACTTCTATTAGTAATAGTACATATAAAAACAAGTATCTTCCCTAAAGTAAACAGTGAAATAATATTAAATAATCTTGAAAGTAATTGAAATGAGGCCCTGAACACACTATACTACTGGAATTTCAGCTTACCTCTTTACTATGATTACTCCTAGGTTGGTATAGATCCATAAAATCAAAGCTTTTAATTTGGTGAAGGTTCATTGCTTATTGTTGAAAGAGGGATTAAGCAGATAACATTTTAAAGGATTGGAAGACAGTAGTGCTTTGTGCTTTAATAGATTTCTTTCCCAAGATCTGCCGAGTTTCATTTATTCTCAAAAATTAATCACCACCAAGAAACACCAGCAGGGAGCGTAATTGCTGACAGGGATGGCGGCCTCCCCACTTCTGTGATGCGTGTATTCCCCTTTTGGGAAACCCTTTATTCCTGATTTATTTGTCCTAACTTCAGCTACTTTTTGACCTTGATCTCTGCACTAGGCCCTGTGCTAAGCCCTTTCCAAGCTCCGCTTGACTCCAGCCCTTGCAGAGAAGCCTCCTGCGGATGTGGCAGCTACCGGGGCCTCCTTAACGAGGCCACGCACCCAGCGGGGGAGCCCAGCAGGGGAGCCCAGCAGGGGACGCCCGCCTGCCCTCGCAGCACCAGAGGCCGCTCCCTCTGACTCCCAGTTCCTTGATCCTGAGCCTCCTGGACCGACCTCGTATTTATTTCAACGTCCAAACCAAGGCCAAAAATGGCAGACGCTGCTTCCTTTCTCCGACCCTTAGAGCTCCAGGCAGCCCAAGGTCAGGGACGTGGTTTTCCACAGCCCATCGACCAGAGTGAATCCCGGGCAGAGTCGAGGAGCACATGCTTTCTAAAAGTCAGAATGTGTGTTATGACTTCTAAGTTTTAAAGCATTAGAAGAAATTGAAAGGAGCAGACGCAAAGGCTTGACAGTATAAAAAGATGAAACAAAAAATAACCCAAGCAGAATTGCAAGCAACAGATTAGAGTCTCATTATGACTAAAATAAGAATTAATATTTAAGTTGTCCAAAGAGCTCAGTCACATGTGAAAGATGTCAAAACTCTAGAAAATGAGTAAGGGATTTGATCCTTTCTAGAAGAACAAATAAAAAAGAAGAAACATAGGGAAAAATATTCAGCCTTGCAAATAAACAAATAAATTCAAGGGAAAACAGTCTTGAAGTACCATAATATCATTCCCAAAGTAGCAAACAGTTTTCTTTTTAAAATAATAGCACCCAAAGCTGAGACATCTATGGTGAAACGGACACACCCTAAAAAAACAAGTCACTGTTGGAAACAGGTCAGTGTGAAGTTGTCACGAGGCTGTACTTACCTTCATGGCCGGAGCCAAAGGGACTTTGAGGCACTCTGACCTGGTAATACTGCTGCTGATAACTAATCCTCAGGAAATAAATAAAGAAGAAAGAATATGCATAAAAAGTGTTCATTATAGAGTTTCACTAGTAGCAGACAATTAAAAGCAGCTGAAATATTTATGGCAGAAGTTACACTCATTACATCCATTCAATAAGCTATTTTGCAGCCATTAAAATTTTAAGAATGAAAACAGTTTAAAAGCATTTAAAAAATTCTTTATACATAAAGCAGATAACAAATTGATTTATATCATATGGTTGCTTTTGAAAAAGGTATTTATGCTGGTGGACAATTACTGGAGCAAAAAGGAAGATAAAATAGTTCGCTTGTGGCGAGCCAGACATGGAGGGCTTTTGTCTTATGTTCAACTCTCCTCTTTTTTTCATATTTCTTTCTCCCCCACCCCCCAGAAAAAGAAAAAGAAAGTAGGTTAGGATGACTAAATGGTGGTAAGACAGTGCAAGGCTTCTGGAGTAATAGTAGCAGATGTCTGTGCCTTAAGTTAAAATTGTAGTGAAAACGAGAAATGAAGACAGGCCACGGCCTCGCAATTAGCCAGCTGCTTACGGGGCGGCTTCCGCCGGGGTCAGGGCTGTGCCCTGCGTGGGGAGGGGTGGGGGCCGCCGTGGCCCCCTGGGACTTCTCTCCAAAAGGCAGCTCTTGGGATATGTTACTACAAACCACCTCTCACTTTCTGTATTCTTCCACTCTCCGTTTTGTCTCAAATATGCACAGAATATTGTCTGTGCAGTATTTTCCTTGCAAATAGTAACTATCAAGACTGTTCTGACCATGTGTTCCTCTTTCAAAGAGCCAGAGCCGGTAAGAAAGTCAGAAAGAGGAAATGAAATGGAGTCCGCCCTCTTCCAGTTTCCCAGGACTCAGTTGCAAGAAGCTAAACCGGAATTTCCCCCCAACCTTTGGCTGGCCGCTGCCGGGCTCTGGGAGGTGGGCAGCCCCTGCCTTCCCTAGGGGTCCCGGGGAGGGGCCGGGCCAAGAGAAACATGTCTTTTGTTTGCTGCCTGAGGCTTCCTCAGCCGAGAGAGGAAACAGCCTGCCCTGCCAGGCCCCTGCCCCGTCCCGCCACCGGCAGGTGTCTGGAGAGCGGCTCCCTCCAGCCAGAAACTGATTTGAGAGGCACCGCTGCCCTGAGAGAGACACAGACGTCAAAGGGGAGTGCGAGGCACAGCGTGCAGGGCTCGCAGAAGCCATGTCTTCCTCTAGCTGGAAGAATCCATCACTCCCTTTCCAGGAGTCTTTCCGCCCGAAGGGAGGGTTAGAGAGTAAACAGAAAGACTAATGAAGGTGTCTCAGCTTGAGGACTTACCCCGGGCAGCGGAGGAAGTGTTGCTCTGCAATGTGGGGCCCTGAGCCTTTTCTCTGTGTATTTTGTCAGCCCCTGGCTTGCGGCCTCCTGCCCACACTGCTCCCTCCGGGGGCTCAAGGGCGAGCCAGAATAGCAGCAGGCAGGTCCCTCAGGGGCCTCGCGTGCCTCTGTGAGTGCAGACGTGTGCGTGGGGCCGGCCGGCTGGGCCAGGGGTGCTGGCTGCTGTCACTCATGCATTTGTGCGTTCACTCCTCAGTCCTGCTGTGCCCCTAGCCTGTGGCCACCGGCGTCCTGGTCTGGGGACACAAGCCCGGGACAGACCGTGAGGCAGTCTGGTGTGGGACCAGCCAGCGGCTGGGTGGCTCTGGGCACGTGACGTTGACCACACTGAGCCTCAGTTTCTTCATCTGTAGACTGAGGTCACGGCTGCCTCGCAGGGATGCCTTCTGGCTTAGAGATGGAACGTCCAGCTGGGGCCCGTGCGTGAGGGGCTCGGGCAGTGGAAGGTGCTTGTGGTGAGGCAGGCTCCTGCTGGGCAGAGGTTCTCGCTACGGAGTGGGAGAGGAGGTCGGCAGGTGGATGGAAAGGAGACAGGTTGCGTGTAGCTACAAGCCCCCAGTGGGGGCTTACCGCTCTCACCCTTTAAGTGGAAAAGCTGGTCTTTTTCACCAGTGCTTCCCCTACCTTCCAGCCCTAAAACAAAACAAAACAAAACAGCTACATTGAGTCAAACCTAAGTGTCTTCCCAAGTCACAGGCCAGTCGTGTGTGGATGTCTGCATATACCGTGAGGCCACGGGACAGCCACTGAGGCTCTGCAGACGCACCCTCTGTTCCACAGGCCAACTCTCTTCGGAGTCTCTGCAGAGATCAGGGTCTTCATCATGCACTGTGTGGTTGGCAGAACCGTGACAGAGCTGACCGGATGCTGAAATAGAAAGCTAGAACCTCTGCGACCCAAGAATCTCCCAGTCTGACAGGGGAGACAGAGATTGCTGGAGCACAGCCTGAAAATGCACACAGGAGGGCCTGGGGGTGTGAGGAAGCAGGAGGCAGCTTGGCCAAGGGAGTTAAAGAACATGCCACCGAGACCGGATCGGTGGGCTGTAGGAAAGAGGAGCTATGTGGCTGTGGACTGAAACTTTTCTTCTCGTAACCTCTTTGTGCTTTAATTCTTGTCCTCGTCTGCTGTCCTTCCCTCCTGTCAGCATGTGCAGGAAGAGCATATTGTGTATAGATTTATTTTATAGCGTCTAAAGGTTAATTTATTGCCTTTGAAATGCCACGTGATTTCCAGCATTCCCACAACAGTTAAAAATGCACATGGCGTTAAGGAGCCCCAGTCCAGACGCTGCTTTATGACACCCCAATATAAAGGAGAAACTGAATTTTAGTGTCTTTTCAGTGTTGATTGCTTACAAGAACTTGGACAACCAGAGCAAGTAGAGAAACATAAGTTAAGTATCAGAGGAAAATATTCATAACTAAGAAGATGAGATAGAGAGAGGCAGTACAGAGAACCCACAGGCCAAAAGTGCTGATAAAACCCTGCTTTAAAGGGTGAGTTTGGTCCTGAACTTTCTGGAGGCTAAAGCAAAGAACAGCTGAAGTGCCCACTGTCAGTTGTCCCACTTCTAATCTTGGGATTGCGAGAGGGATGTTTGACTTTCTCAAGGGAGTAGAAAGAAAGGTTTTCCTGTTCTGAAAGGAACTTGTTTCACGTGGCTCTACCTATGGAAGAGGTGACGGGTTGAGGAACCTGGTTCATGGTGAAAGCCACGTGAAGTGGTGGGCGCAGGTGCTGGCCTGTGACTTGCTGACCAGCTGCCTTTCCTGAGCTGTCACATCAACAGGTGGAAGTGCTGGCTTGACGGGTCAGGGCGGGGGTCACAGGGAAGTGACGTGTGTGCAGTGCGCGCGGCATCTGGCAGCTGCAGCCTGTCCCCGGGCAGGTCCTTTGGACTGGCTGTGCTTTCTCACGTTAAAAGGTGTGCCTGGCTGCCGTGTCTTTCTCAGGGACGTCCGTGTCCTTCCTGTGCTTTATGGAGCAGGGAGCCGTCACTCGCAGGCCAGGTCAAGCTCTGTGCAATGACGAGGCAGAAGGCAGGGAGGGCCCAGCAGCCCAGAGACGTGTGCACCGAGCGTGGTGGTGAGAACTAACCTGTGCCTCTCTCCTGTTTCCTGTCTTACTTCTGGAAGGTGGACGATTCAAATTGTGACCAAGAACTCCTTTCCCTTCTCCTGGATGCCGAACTGTTGGTGCAGTGTCTCTCCACTCCTTACTATCCCCGTGCCGTGGACCACCTCTTGGCCAACCTCCAGCAAGGGCGCTGGGATGCTGACACACTGGCCAAGCACCTGCGAGAGGCCGGCCACGACGCCGAAGCCGGCTCCCTGCTGCTGGCCGCACGGGGCACTCACCGGGCCCTGCAGACTTTCCACTGCGCCCTCCACGCAGGGCAGCACTGGGTGTGAGCCGGCCTCCGGAGCCCTGGCCGGAGAGTCTCCAGGGCAGGCGGCTGCCAGAAGCCACAGGTGTATCTGCCGACTGTTCTCCGTGCTCCCAACAAATTGCAAATAAAACTGGATATAAATGATAAGCAAGCTGCCATTTGTTTCACTTTTTTTCCTGCTTGACATACTTTCTTAATGACTAGTGATGTGCAGTAGTAGGAAAGCTTTGTCTAGATAGATAATTTCTGTCTCTCCATAGATGAGGTAATTTTATATTGGATAATCCTTTGTTATCTGGAGTAATCTTTACAGAAGTTTAAGTAATTTGAAAAGGCAATCCCAGGGCGTTCCCCAGGCCTCGGGCTGAAGGTGGCTCGCTGTGGGTCTTTGACATGGGGCCTGCGGGCTGGCTGGGCACACACGCCAGTCCACCTGATGATGCAGCCACAGCCGCAGTGTTGAACCTGGTGGTCCCGGGGCTCAAACCCCCACATTTCCATGCCCCAGGCCATGGGCAGGTGCTTTTAAAGCAGTGGCCGGGCGGCAGCGTCTGTACGATCTTCATCCATCCCCAAATGTGGGATTGTTCTGTGCCCGACTCTGGGAAGGATGAGGTTCTGGGCTCTGGGTGGCAGGGGCCCAGGCCCCTCAGTGACCCCACGACTCAGTCCAAGGGCGAGAGCAGAGCCTGTGAGCTCGAGAGCCCTGGCCCCTGATGGTGGTGACCCCAGGAGCGCCCCCCACGGCCCACAGGGCGGGGTCCCAGCCACCTGGGCAGGTTCCCCAGGGCGGGGGCTGCTGCACAAACAGGTCTTCAAGGCCCCTTGAGAAAGGAGCCCCTGACCCATTCCAAGGTGGGTCAAAGGGATGTAAAGAGAGACGAGTGGGCTGGGGAGGGTGGGGCAGGGGTGGGGGGTTGCTGACCGGAAAAGGAAGGAGACTGCGCGGTCGCTCAGAATCTGCCAGCAGGGCTCATTTGTGTGTGGTGGTGACCCCCAGGGAGCATGCAGGTGTTGGGGTGCCACGGTTTTATCCCCCATCATGTAACTTTTTTTCTTCCTTTTAATCAGAAGAAGTTGAAAGGTGAATTTTATCAAATGTACTTTCAATATGAGGATAATCATATTAATTTTCTTCTTCGACCAATGGAAGAAAGGAATAATAACTCAATGTTCAACCATGTCCATTTCTCAAAGAAGATCTAGGAGGTTATGTTGAATCATTCATTTAATATGCCACTGAACACAATCAGTATTTTATTGAAAGGCTTTACATTTTTCCCTAAGAGGTGAGATGGGCTGGATGTAAGTGTGTACAATATGTGCTCTCTCTGTCAATGTTTGAGATGTGGGTTATGTTAGCTTCAAAATGAAAGGCATTTTTCAGTCCTTTGTAAGAGCTGATATACTATGTATGAGTCATATGAATCTTAAAAGTTTGAAAGAACTAATTCAAAACCATTCGGAAGATTACAAGTTCTGGGAGGATGTGGAGGAAGAGGCACGCTTACTCACCGTTGGTGGGAATGTAGAATGGGACAGCCTTTCTGGAAGGCAGTGTGGCAGTTCCTCAGGAAGCTAAGTATAGAATTTGCCATGTGATCCAGCAATCCCATTTCTAGGTATATACTTGGAGGAACTGAAAGCTAGGACATGAACAGATTTTTAAACCGATGTTTATAGCGGCATTATTCACGATCATCAAGAGATAGAAACAACTCAATTGTCCATCACTGGACGAGTGGATAAACAAAGTGTGGTATATACATACAATGGAACATTATGCAGCTGTAAGAAGAAGGTCTTGGAACATATAACAACATGGGTGAAACTTGAGGACATTCAGTTGAGTGAAATTTGCCTGAAACAAAAGGACAAATACTGTATGGTTTCACTAATATGAACTAACATGAATGAGCAGATTTTGAGGGCTAAAGCTGAGAACACAGGTTATCAGGAGATAAAAAGAGGGTAGAGAACGGGCATTTGATGCTGAAGGAGTATAGAATGTTCAACAGGATTGATTGTACAGATCGATCCAGAAATCGATAGCATAATACTGTGTGATGGTAGCACAATATTGTAAGTATAATGAACAAAGATGACTGTGAGTACGGTTGAAAGAGGAGGGTGATGGGCAAGTATGACACCAGAAGAAAAGATCAAAGGTAAAGACCGGGGCTGTATAACGTAGGGAACCCTGGAGTGCTCAGTGATTGTGATTACATGTACAAAGTAAGAACGTTTTTATGTAAGGGAAAACGAATGTCAAGTTTGCAAAGTGTTGAAAATGGGATGGTGTTGGGGAGAAAATATAATCAGTGCAAACTGGAGTCTGTAGTTAACAGTGACATTGTAAGATGCTTCCATTAATTGTAACAAAGTCAATATACCAAAATTAAATGTCTATAAGAGGTCTGTAAGGGAGGGCTGTGGGATTCTTGGTGGTAGTGTTTCTGTCTGACCTTTTCATTGTATTTTGTTGTTTTTTTTTAATTTGTCATTTTTTTTCCTTTTCTTTTTTCTCTTCCTCTTTCTTTGTGGAAGAAATGGAAATGTCCTCATATAGACTGTGGTGGTGAATGCATAACTATGTGAATATACTGGGACCTTTGAGTGTTTACTTAGGGGGGAATGTATGGTGTGTGAATCAAACTGTTTAAAAAATAAACAGGGATACAAGCGCTCGAGAAAACGTGGAGAGAGGGACGTGCCTCTTGCCGTTGGTGGGGAGGTGAGTGGTGCCGCCCGGCTGGAGGGCAGCGTGCTGGTCCCACAGGAGACTGGCGTTGCCGACTGGTCCTGCAACCCTGTTGTTGGGCATATACTTGCAAGCACTGAGAACAGGGACACGCATGGAGACTTGCACAGCGGTGATTATGCAGGCAGCGGTCACAGTTTCCAGTGGGTGGAGGTGGCCTAAGGGTGCATCGACTGGGGAATAGGACGAGGGCCGGGGTGGACACAGACAGCAGCAGGAAGGAGTGAAGCTGGGACGTGTGCCGCTGGGTGGATGCACCCCGAGGACAGCGTGTTGAGCGAAATAAATCAGAAATGGAAGGACAAACATACTGTCTCACTAATACGGACTAAAATGTACATCATTTATTGTTTCTAATATTTTGTGTTAGAATTTTCTCTTCTGTTTTAATTCAGCAAATTGAGGTTTTGTTTCTCGTTTGGGGGCGGTTGAAGGGTTACCTTTGGCCCTGTCTTACCACTTTTAATTTGTGATGTTCCCGTTTGTGATGTTCCCGTTCCCATTTGTTTCTGACCGCCTGAACTTGCAGGCTTTTGAAAACGTTGAGGAGTTTTTGTTTTATTCCTCATCTAGACTCCTGTGGCCAACTCTGGTTTCTGGCGTCTTCCCTGCCCCGTCGGGGAGCCCCTTCCGCAGCTGCTCCGGGGCCTGGGTCTGCGGCCGTCCCGTCGCGGCTGGGAGGGTCTGCGGGGCGGGAAAGCCGGGGGTCGGGCTCCGTCCTGGGCAGGTGCTGGCCCCTCTCTGGCCACGTCCCGAGGGAGCGCCCCTTCCTCGCTGTTCACTGTCTCGGGTCAGTGGGGTGGGACTGGTTATGGGACCCCGTCCTCAGAGCACCCGGCCTGCCCTGGGAGCTGGTGTCCTTTGTCCCCTCCTTCCAGGAGAGGAGGCGCAGGCTGTGGCAGGAGATACCTGCAGGCACGTTCCGGGTGCAGAGGCTCCCCGGCCCCCACTTGTTTCTGATGTCTCTGCCGGGGCCCCTGGGGCAATGGGGGGACAATCCCCAAGAGCAGGGCACAGGGGTCACCACCCACACCGGGCAGCGTCCCCACAGCCTGGGAGTTGTGGCCGTGGCCAACAGAGGACGACTCAGGACGAGGGAACGGGTCCCCACCCGCCCGCCAGGCCCAGAGCAGAGAACTAGGCCCCCGCCGAGCCCCTTTCGTGCCAGCCTTCGTCTGAGTTCCCCCGCGTGCTGGGTCCCCTCTGTGCCTCCGAGGGGCCTCATCCAGGCAGCCCTGGGGCCGTGTCAGTGAGGCTCAGCTGTGGGATGGAGCTGCAGGGGGGTACTCCGTCATGCCAAGAGCCTGGGAAAGGGGGTCCGGGCCTGGCGCCCCCCCCTGGGTGAAATGGCCGTTCGATGGCGAGAGGGAACAGGCTCCAGGGAAGGCGCTCGCGGCAAGCCCTGTTCGTGGGGTTCCGACAAGCAGCAGCCTGGGTGGGCCTCGGCCCTGCCGTTCACCAGCTCTCGCCTGGGAGGCCCCCGGGTCCGCTGGCCTTGGGGCCTCTGCCTCCCACGACCTGTCTCCCTTTTCGACTTGCTTTACAGGGGACCAAAGCAAAGCCAGCAGCCTCGTCAGCACTGTGGGGAACGCCTGCAGTGGCTGCCACTGCAACAGGGTCCCACGGGTGCTGCACCCCAGGCCCGGGTGTCAG
>PVKY010005242.1:0-17776 GCA_004027775.1 Bradypus variegatus
CCATCTTAGCTGTCTCTCCATCCATATGATTTTTAAAATTTCTTCAGGATCCACAATAATGTCCCCCCTCTCATTTATTATTTTGTTTATTTGGGTTTTCTGTCTTTTTTACTTTGTCATTCTAGCTAAGGGTTTGTCAATCTTGTTGATCTCAAAGAACCAACTTTTGGTTTTATTTATTCTCTCAAATGATTTTTGGTTCTTCATATTATTTATTTCTGCTTTAATTCTAGTTATTTCTTCTACTTGCTTTAGGATAAGTTTGCTGATCATTTTCTAGCTTCTTCAGTTGTTCCATTAGTGCTTTGATTTTAGCTCTTTCTTCCTTTTCAATGTATGCATTTAGAGCTGTAAATTTCCCCCTCAATACTGCCTTCAGTGTCTCCCATAAGTTTCGATGTGTTGTGTGATATGTTGTGTTCTTATTTTCATTCATCTCAAGATATTTAGCAATTTCCCTTGCAATTTCTTCTTTGACCCACTGATTGTTCAGGAGTGTGTTGTTTAACCTCCAGATATTTGTGAATGTTCTAGATCTTTGATTGTCTGTTTGCTTCTAGTTGCATTCCATTGTGATCAGAGAATTTGCTTTGAATAATTTCAATTTTTTTAAATTTATTGAGGTTGTTTTAGATATGATCTATCCTGGAGAAAGTTCCATGAGCACTAGAGAAGAATGTATATCCTGGTATTTTGGGATGTAATGCTCTATACATGTCCATTAAGTCTGATTTGTTTATCACATTGTTTAGGTTCTCAGTTTCCTTAATGGTCCTCTGGCTGGTTGATTTATCTATAGGAGAGAGTGGTGTATTGAAGTCTCTCATGTGTATTGTGGAAACACCTGTTACTTCCGTCAGTTTGCCAATGTTTCTCTCAGGTACTTTGGAGCACATTGATTGGGTGCATAAACATTTATGATTGTTGTTTCTTCTTGGTGAATTGTCCCTGTTATTAGTATATAGTGTCCTCCTTTGTCTCTTATGACATCCTTGCATTTAAAGTCTTTTATCTGAGAGTAGTATTGCTACCCCTGCTTTCTTTTGGCTGTAGCTTGTGTGGAATATTTTTTTCCATCCTTTTCGCTTTCTGTCTCTTTGTATCACTGGGTCTAAGATGAGTCTCTTGTAATCTTGTAAACAGCATATTGATGGTTCATATTTTTTAATCCATTCTGCCAATCTGTATCTTTTAATTGGGGAGTTTAATCTATTCACGTTCAGTGTTATTACTGTGAAGGCAGTTCTTGAACCAGCCATCTTATCCTTTGGTTTTTATTTGTCAGATCTGTTTTTTCCCTCTATTTCCTTTAAGTTACCCTTACTAATACTCTTCAGTTCTGTGCCCTTCTCCAGGCCTCTCTCTCCTGTCTTTTTTTCTCAGCTGGTAGAGCTCTCTTTAGTATTTCTTGTAGGGCAGGTCCCTTGTTAACAAATTGTCTCAGCATTTGTTTGTGAAAATTTTAAGCTCTCCCTCAATTTTGAAGGAGAGCTTTGCTGGATAAAGAATTCTTGGCTGGCAATTTTTCTCTTTCATAATCTTAAATATGTCATTCCACTGCCTTCTTGCCACCATGGTGCCCGCTGAGTCATCAGTACTTAGCCTTATTTTATTTCCCTTTTATGTAGCGAATCTCTTCTCTCTTGTTGCTTTCAGAACATTCTTCTTCTCTTCAGCATTTGACAGTCCGATCAGAATATGTCTTGGAGTGGGTTTATTTGGATTTATTCTATTTGGAGTTCATTGAGCACCTTTGATTTGCATATTTCTGTCAGAGGGGTTGGGAAGTTTTCCCCAACAATGTCTTCGAATACTCTTCTTAGCCCTATACTCTTCTCTTTGAACACCAGTGATTCTTATCTTTGTGAGCTTCATGTTGTCCATCATTTCTCTAAGCTCCATTTCAGATTTTTCACCGTTCATTCTTTGGTGCTTTTGACTTTGTCATCCCGTCCTCAAGGTCGCTAATTCATTCCTCTGCCTCTTCAAATCTGCTGTTATGTGTCTCAAGAATATTTTTAATTTGATCAACAGTATCTTTTATTTCCACAAAATACACTATTTTTAAATTTACTCTTGAAAATTCTTCTTTATGCTCTTCTAGGGTCTTCTACATGTCCTTTATATCCTGAACCATGACACTGATATTTGCATGTACTTCTTTGATTAATTGCTCCAAGTTCTGTGTCTCCTTTGGCTTTTTAATTTGGACATTAGGGTTATCTGTATTTTCTGGTTTCTTCATATGCTTTATAATTTTCTGTTGTTTTTGGCCTCTTGGCATTTGCCTATCTTGATAGGGTTCTTTAAGGATATGCAGAATTATTTGAGCATTCATCTATAATTTGGCAGAGCTACAGCTTGATGAAGTTCACTTTGTTTGATCTACCAGCAGATGGCACTCTTGAGTCATCTCTTATCCTGAAGCCAGTTCTCCCCAAATTTGTCTATGCACTGAGAGGGGTCCAAACCATGTGGAAGTCAGATCAGTGCACCAACTTTCCACATGCACTGGGGACTGCCAGCCCTGTGAGTGGGGGTGTGTACCCTGCACAGTTTGGCATGTAGTCCACTCCAGGACACAGTGGTCCCAGCCATTTCTGGGGCTTTGGGAGGAGTATTCTGGAGCTGCAGAGCTGTGCGTCTTACTTTCCAGCTCAGATACCCCATGGTCCCTGTTCTTGTTTGCTAATGCTACCAAAATGCAAAACACCAGAGATGGTGTTCTAGTTTGCTAATGCCACTGGAATGCAAAACACCAGAGATGGATTGGCTTTTATAAAAAGGGGGTTTATTTGGCTACACAGTTACAGTCTTAAGGCCATAAAGTGTCCAAGGTAACACATCAGTAATCGGGTACCTTCACTGGAGGATGGCCAATGGTGTCCAGAAAACCCCTGTTAGCTGGTAAGGCACGTGGCTGGCATCTGCTCCAAAGTTCTGGTTTCAGAATGGCTTTCTCCCAGGACGTTCCTCTCTAGCAAGCTTGCTCCTCTTCAAAACGTTACTCACAGCTGCACTGAGTTCCTTCCCTTTGAGTCAGCTCATTTATATGGCCCCACTGATCAAGGCCCACCCTGAATGAGTGGGCCATGCCTCCATGGGAATATCTCATCAGAGTCATCACCCACAGCTGGGTGGGGCACATTCCAAGCAAATCTAATCAGCACCAAAATGTCTGTCCCACAAGACTGCATCACAGATAGTGGCATTTGGGGGGGCATAAACATTCAAACTGGCACAGATGGATTGGCTTTTATAAAAGGGGGGTTATTTGGTTACACAGTTATAGTCTTAAGGCCATAAAGTGTCTAAGGTAGCACATCAGCAATTGGGTACCTTCACTGGAGGATGGCGAATGGCATCTGGAAAACCTCTGCTACCTGGGAAGGCACATGGCTGGCATTTGCTCCAAAGTTCTGGTTTCAAAATGGCTTTCTCCCAGAACGTTCTTCTCTAGGCTGCAGTTCCTCAAAAATGGCACTCTTAGTTGCACTTGGGGTATTTGTCCTCTCTTAGCTTCTCCGGAGCAAGAGCCTTCTTTCAATGGCCATCTTCAAAATGTCTCTCATCTGCAGCTCCTGTCTTTCTTCAAAGTGTCCCTCTTGGCTGTAGCTCCTCTTCAAAATGTCACTCACAGCTGCAAGTTCCCTCTGCCCATCAGCTCATTTATATGGCTCCACTGATCAAGGCCCACCCAATGGATGGGCCAACACTCCATGGAAATTATCCAATCAGAGTCATCACCCACAGCTGGGTGGGGCACATGCCAAAGAAACACTCAGAGCTACAATCCAATCAACACTGATAACATCTGCCCACATAAGGTTACATTAAAGACAATGGCATTTGGGGGACACAATACATTCAAACTGGCACAGTCCCTGTCTGTTATGCACCCACGAGTCCCTGGGATTGGGGGAGGGCTCCTAGCACTTCCTTACAGTGCCCTTGCCTCTAGGCTGTGCACACCGCAGGCTTCCATAGAGGAGTGGATGCTGTCACAAGCCCGCTGAATCTCGAATTCCCTCAAGGAAGCTCTCAGCCTTGGGGCTGTGAAGGGTTATCTCTCCAGCCAACTGCAAAGATGGCTGCATGGGATGTAGAAAGCTGCCCCCTTCAATGCTTGTCTGCTTGCTCCAACCACCAGTCCCTAGCATGAGGGCTCTTAGCCGCAGATCTGAGAAAGGTTATCGCCTGAGCCAAGAGCTGAGAAGGATGCCCAGGGTATGGAAGGCTGCACCCCTCCATGCTCATCACCTGGCTCCAACCACCCATTCGCTGGTGGTGTTCTGGGCCAAACACTCACCAGTCTTAAACACAGTCTCTTGGTCTTTCCATGTACACATTCACTATGGGTGTAGAAGTCCCTGCCCAGCCAGTGGAATCCAGGAACTGCTGCTCTGGAGTGTTTTCTGTCTTTTACCTAGTATTTTTCATGGAAGAGAGTTTTGCTCTGTCTGTCCTAATCCATCATCTTCCTGGAAGCCATCCCAACATCATTGGTCCTTAAAACTGTCTTACAGCCTTAAACAATTACTATAGCCTATCTTGAAATTTGAAATATGATATAAGAATGAAGGAGATAAGATTAGTTTATTTTTGTTTTATTATCATGTAAGCATACAATACAAAACACTTTTAAAAATCTGGGTTGATAATTTCTCTAGAGGTTAGAGGTTTTAGTCATGATTGGGAAACAAGGAACTTAAGAAAAAGCCAGTTACAAGTCATTACTTGCATTTAAATCATTTCCTGGTATCTCGGTTTCTTAGGGCTATGGTAACAAAGTCCCACAAACTGTGGTTGAAAGAAATTGTCTCACAGTTGTGGAGGCTAGGAGTTTGAAATCAAGGCAGTCATGAGGGTAAATTCAGAGGCCCTCTGAATCATTTTGGGGAGAATCCTTCCTTGCCTCTTCCTAGCTTTTTATGGTTGGTCTGGTGTCTGTCTGCTGTCTCTCTGTGATAGACACCAGTCATGTTGGATTAAGGGCCCACCCTACTCCAGGATGACCTCATCTTAGCTAATTCCATCTACAGTGACCCTATTTCCAAATAAGGTCCCATTCTGAGGTTCTAGGGGATTAGGACTTCAATATATCTTTTTTGGGGGATGCAATTCAACCCATAACACCTGATCTTTGTTTTGAGATGTAAAAGTGATGAAAATCTTATGTTGCTTCACTGCATAGGCACATTATTTGCTAATTTACCATAACTTCTGAAACTTCATAGTCTCAGAAACCAAGCATATTTAACCGTTGACAAGTCACTTAATAAGACAATCGTACATTGATTCCCTCTCAAACATGGAAGCTAGGATTTTTTCTAACCAAAAAATTTTTTGAAACAACAAAACAAAAACTAGCACTGATCACTTTTCTGACAATATTCAATTACTCAAAATTAAATAGTACTGGGAGGAGGCGGGGCCACACCTATGGGCCTTGTCTCACACGGTGTGTGTGTGGGGGGCAGGTGCAGGGCATTTGTCAATATTGAAGAAACTAATTTTAATTTTTAATCTTTAGTTTGATTTAAACATTGCTTTTAATGTGATGCCAACACCATCTGTGGAAAGATGTGCATAGCAGCACACACCTGTGGCTCTTCTTCAGTTCTGGAAGCTCTACAGCAGCCAATATTGCGCCATCAAATACAATCTTTAGACTTTTCTATGTGAGTGCAGAACATGCCACATATTTGACAGGCTTCAAGTCATGGGCCAACTTTTCAGCAGTCTCCTGAGTGATAGGCTTCTGTTTGCTCTTGGTAAGTTTCTCAATAGTAGAGGGGTCATCTCTGAGATTAATTCAGGTCCCAACAAGCAAGAAAGGAGTCTTTGGACAGTGGTGACTTATCTCATGTACCTACTTTTCTTTGACATTTTCAAATGAGAATGGAGAGACCACTGAAAAACAGACTAGAAGTAGATCTGTTTGTGGATAACTTGGTGATCATAATGTCATAATCCTCTTACCCTGCACTATCAGCAAGTCCAAGAGTATATGGCTCTCCACCAATCATCACTGGGACTGCATAGTTGTCAAAAATGGTTGGTACATATTCAGAAGGAAATTTGTTGTGTAGGATATCAGGAAACATGTTTTACCAAGGGCACTACACCCACAACAATGCACTTAATTGTCTACAGTTTTGTATCCACTTTAAATATTTCAAATTCAGTGTTGCCTTCAACTTGTCTGCTGGGGTGTTGGCAGCACTTCAAGTTTTTAAAGAATGGATCCAGTATTCATTTCTTTGCTATAGCAAGATATTCCTGAAAGAAGTAAAAGTTGTATGATCACTTTAAGTGTGCTGATAGACTTTTATTTTCTGGGTTGGGGAGGAAATCTTCCTTTAAGAAAATTAGTGGGGTTTTTTTCCCCAAAACTTTATTCCAACTGGAGGTTTCCCAACAAAAGCAGATAACTTGTCTTCTGTTACATTATTCATCCCAGTTCCTTGCATAGATTGTGTGTTGAATTTACTTTAGTGTCTAAATACATCTACCTTGATATATTTTGGATACAGCCCTCATCTGTATGGTTGAAACTGTTTTCTCCTATTCCATAGGATGACTTTTTTTTTAAATATGGTTTTATTGAGGTATATTCATATACCCTACAACCATCCAGTGTACAATCAATTGTTCACAGTGCCATCATACAGTTTTGCATTCATCACCAGAATCGATTTTTGAACATTTTCCTTATTCCAAAAGAAATAAAAATAAAAGTAAAAAAGAACACCTAAAACATTCCATCCCCCTCCATCCAACTCTATTTTTCATTTAGTTTTTGTCCCCATTTTTCTACTTATCTATTCATACACTGGATAAAGGGAGTGTGAGCCACCAGGTTTTCACAATCACACAGTCACATCACGTAAGCTACGTAGTTATGCAGGTGCCTTCAAGAATCAAGGCAACTGGGTTGCAGTTCAACAGGTATTTCCTTCTAGCTACTCCAATATACTAAAACCTAAAGAGGGATATCTATATAGTGCATAAGAATGCCCTCCAGAGTGACCTCTCCACTCCATTTGAACTCTCTAAGCCACTGAAACTTTGTTTTGTTTTATTTCACATCCCTCTTTTTGGTCAAGAATATGTTCTCAATCCCAGGATGCTAGACCCAGGCTCATCTCCAGGATTCATGTCCCATGTTGCCAGGGAGAGTTCCACCCCAAATAGTAAATTAGATGGGCAGGCTGAAAAAGCACTAGAAACTGATTGCAAATTGTTACACGTCGGAAATTATTGGGCAGCATCTCCCAAAGCTGAATATTTACATACCCTACAACCCAACAATTCCACTCCAAGAGAAATGAGTGCATCTATCCACCTAAGGACTTGAACAAGAATATTCACAGAAGCTTTATTCATAATAAGCCAAAACCTGGAAACAACCCAAATGTCCATCAATAGGAAAAATGACACAGGCCAGAAAATATGGTGGAAGCTACAGATATTAAATCCTTTATTTCTAAGAGAGAAAATCTTTAAAGGTAAGGAATCAGTATAAAGGAAGCAAAACAAGGGTTAGTTCCAGAATATAGATGGAGATGTTTTGCTCAGCAGAAGGGAAAAAACACAAAACAAAACTTGTTAAAAGTTGATTAGGTCCAGACTCTGCCGAACCTCATAAAGACAACTCTATCCCAAGGGAATTGGGCTGGGCCAGGAGCCGGAGATACAGTGAAGCGGGCTAGATTGGGCCCTTCCTTCCCCAGGATTCTCAGGGGTTCTGCCACTGATGCCTCCAGGACCCTGAAGAAAGACGGGTGCACGAGGACCCAGGCTGGAGATTTGAGGTAAGAGATGAAGTGTCCACGAAGCTGCCACTTTGACGAAATGGGCCCGAGGTGCCCCTCCCTGGCCACAGGAGCAGCCCTTGTCTGAATGCTGGTGTCCAGGCCCCCACCAGTGACCTTTTGTTGCCAGAGCGGGAGATCTCTGCCAGCGGTCACGCCTTGCAACATCGGTAGCCGGGCTTCCGGTGCTGCAATCCCGGGGCCGTCGATGCTCCAGAATAGGGAGCACGTTTGGGTGCTCATGGCCCTTGGACACCTGACTAGGCTTGGGTCTTCCCAATCTCAGGCCTTCGCCCGCTCCTCTCTGTCCCCAGGGTCAACATGCCACCTCGCCGCCCTCCAGCCTCCGCCCTCGCCCATCTCCCGCCTCCTTGAGCCTGGGGAAGAGCGTCCTCAGTGCCCTGCACCCCACAGCCGGCCTCAGTCCCCGACGCCAGCTGTCTCTATCTTAATCGTAGCCCCTGACTGCTTTGTCAGACGAGGCTTCCCTCCCGCCTCACTGTGCCCCTTCGACCTTCCCCTTCCTTCTCTGGCGCCTCGGTGCCCAGCCGGGTCCTTGGACGTCCACCCCGGGCAGCGCCGGCGCATTACGCTCTGCCCTCTCTCTTCCCTGTGGTCGCTGACTGCTCGGGCCTATGAGCCCCTTCCCCACCCGCAGCCTCACTCCGTGCCACTGTAACCTCCCCCTCGAGCCTGAGGGAGCGCACCCCGCTCCCAGCTTCCGCCGCCCGCCCTTAGACGGTCCCAGGGCTCCGCGCGGCCTCCTCCTCCCCGTGACCCTCTCTCCTTCGCTCAGGGTGGCCACTGACTGCTCCATCTCAAGGGGCAAGGGGTGCCCCCAGCCTCACTGGGCCCCATTGATGCCACCCTCTTGGGCCCTCCCGCCTCCAGGCTGCTCCTCCTCATTGCCCCGTGTTCCTTGGGGCAGGAGTGGTGGGGGGAGGAAGTCCTGCCCAGCGCTCCTGCTCTCAGCCCCCCCCCGCCCCCCCAAGATAGTGTATGCCTGCCTCTGTCGAGCTCTTCACCAATCAGCCTTGGACTCTGCTCTCTTTAGACGCAAGGGCCTTCGAGGCTGACCGCACCCCCTACTCCCCCACCCCCCACTCCCTGCCTTCCTTCTACCCCCTGACCTGATTATTTCTAGCCAGGCCACACGATGGCTGGATCCACGCCCCCACCCCGCCCCCATCAGAGCAAGCTGCGGGGTGTGTGTGTGGGGGGGGAGTTCTCAACCCAGTGGCCCTGTCCTGGCAGCTCTCCCTTCTTCGCGGAAACCGGAAAGGCTTAGACACTCCTTCATATTAGCGTGTTTGGTCTCCTCCCCAGGTTTGCAATTTGAAGCCTTTTAACGCTAAATGGATTTAAAGGAATTTCGGGAATTATGTTCATGACATCATTTATCATCTCTGCAAGGTCCCTCACTTTATTCCTTTTTATCTTTATGCCCCAAGCCCATTTGCCTGCCCTTGAATTGGCCATTCCATTCTGTTTATCTTTTGTTTTTATGTGTTTTTGAAAAAGAGATAGTATCTTGTTTGGCTGGCATGCATTTCAAATTTGTGTAAAAGGAATTGCATTACTTCTCATGCAGTTTCGTTTCCCTCAACACTGGGCTTTTAAGATCTACCCCCTTCTAACCGCTGCTTGCACTCCATGGTGTTCATCCACCATGCTTTACTCTTTCCATCTTCCTGCTACCACCAGTAACACTGCAATAATCATTCTTAAACATACTCCTCTTATGTAGTGCTCTTCAAACTTTAGTATGCACTTGTATTGCCTGGGATCTTGTTAAAATGCAGGCTCCTATTCGTCAGGTCTGAGGTGGGCGGAAGACACTGCATTTCTAACAAGCTCCCAGGTGATGCCTCTACCACTAATCCTGGTACCACGCTTTGAGGAGCTAGGTCTTTATGGCCCTCTGTAAGAATTGATTTTGGGTTGCTGGATCACAGGTACACGGGTTTGATAAATGTTACCCATTTGTTCTCCCCTCTGGCTGTACCACTTGACTCCATACCAGCAGGGCAGAAAGTGATAGATCTATATTTAAGGGAGAAGAGAAGAGGACCTTCTCTTTGCTCTTGAGTATGTCCTGCCCCCAAGAGCATCTGGTGTGGGTCAGAGCCACCTTTCTCCCTCAATCCAATGGCCCCAGGGCCCTGGAGTGATGTCACTGGTGGGTGGTGTATGGCTAAGTCACTGATGGATGCAGGCCTGACATCCTGGTCCCACCCCTTCCACATGGGATGCTGAAGCCTCAGCCTACCAGACATCTAGACTAATTTGACTCATAACTGCCTGGCCTGAGCTCTATGTGTAAGGAGAGCTCTGGAGCACAGGCACTGAGAGGCCATGTGGTCTTTGATGAGGTTGTATTACCTCCAGCCACCATTGTTTTCCCTTTAGTAGCCTGTTAGAGTTGACTAGAACGCAAATGGCCTTGCCTTGCCATTTGTGACTATCTTGAGCCTGACTTCTCATTTCTAAAATGGTATAGTAACAGCATTGCTATAGTTTTGGTGCTAGGAGCCAACCTAGGTACTTTACCCGTGTGCCAGGAGCCCCAAAGGAGTCCCACAGGAGCCCTAAGACATGAGGACACTGAAGTTCAGGGAGATTTAGCAATTTCCACCAAGGCCATGGAGTTAGAAAGTGACAGTGCTGGGATTCAAACCCAGCCTCAGCCAATATGCTAAAGCCATGTCAACCACAAAGCCATATCACCTTCATGTTTTGCTTTGCCCTTGCCACCAGACCATATTTCAGAGAGAACCATAAGGAAACAGGAAGGAAGGCCTTGGGTTTCAGGCACTGATGCTGAAGGCATCCAACCAGTGGTGTACGGGGTTATAAAACTTGATAGCAAAGGGGTTTTGGCAAAGATGAACCAGGCATTCAGCAGGGGCCGGAGGCTGGTCTTCAGGACCAGAGTATTTAAATTGCAGAAGAGGGGACTTAGGTCTACAGCTTCTGGGGCAGGCATTTTTGGGTTAAATATGGAGTGAGAGTCAGGGCTGGGCAGGAGATAGAGGTTGGGGAATCCCATCAGGGTCAGGGATTGGGCAGTGGTCAGGAATGGGGTGGGGTCAAGTAGGTAAGGTTGTCTATCATGTATCTTAACGTGATTATTTCATGTCTTGTTTGGAGGGGTCAGCACGTGTGTGAATGGCCAGCATCTAGGGCCTCTAGGGATGCCTCCTTCTAAGGCCCTCCTGGTGCTGTGAGCTGTTTGCTGGGTCAGTTTTGGAAACCCGTGGGCTATGCTTCCCACACTCACACAGCTGTGCAAGCACTTCCTGGCACCAAGCCCCAGCCCTAAGTGTTTCACAATCTGAAAAACTTAACATCTGCACATTTTGAGATCTTTTACATCTTGTCCTCACCCATCCATCCATTTTAACAGCCAAAATTCTATCCATGACACAGGGCATCTTTCTGAAGGCCTAGGGAAGCTGCCTGCTCTTTCAACAGTCTTCCAGGTCAAAAAATGTTTTGTGCCAACAAAATGTTCTTAGTGTTCAAAATGAAATCTTAAGTTTTCTGTTCTTTGCAAGTACTTCACAAATCTGTATAGCCTTTGACTCACAAAACCCTTGATGGGTTGGGACCCTTTTAACACTGAGGCTCAAAGGAATTAATTGGCCAAGGCCACACCTTGTGTAGGTGGGTGGAATAGAGACTTCTTGTTCATTTTCCCACTGGAGACCTTGGGAGTCTTAAAGGGTGAGTGGCTACTTCCTGGGAATCTCACTACCCTGCTCACCCATTTTCCAGATTTGGGGTTGTGGACTGAGGCAGCAGGTAGGAAGTCTAAGGAGCAGAGCAGAGGATGCCTGGGAGGTGAGTGGGGTGGCATCTCAGGGGGCTTCTTTCCAGCCCTCTCCCCACTAGGCTCCTGTCAATGGGGCCCTCTCAGAGCCTGTGGGGCTCCTGGAAATGGGAAGAGGATTTGTTGGGAGGATGGAGAGTTGGGGTACCCAAGTATAAGTTCACAGTGAAGTCTGAGGCTAAGCAGCTGCAAGAAGAAAATGCTGCCAGCTTCCACGGGGCCCCCAGGGTGTCACCACTTCCATGAAAGAGCCTTGGGTGGCTTGGCCAAGCTCCGCCCCAGGCTAAGCCTTCTGTCCGTTCCATGTCTCTTAAAGCCCCCAGAGCTCCACACCAGGCACCTGCAGTATCAGCCTGAGGGAGGAGCCCAGAGGCTGGCCAGTCTATCCTGCCGGCTGCAGCCACACCCCACATGCCTGGCCTGTGCTAGGGACTGGGGGCTGGGGCTGCTGAGGCAGGAAGGTTGGTCCCACTGCCCTCCCTCTCCCCAGGGCCTCAGGCCCTAGGACCGGGCTCAACAGACACAGGCAGCAGGATGGGATTGCCCTTCTATTGGTTCAAGACCTAAGCGTGGCCAGGGTGAGACATGGAGGTGAGGAGGCCCACGAGGCTCAGCAGAGTGGAGAAAAGCAGCAGGAAGGAGGCTGTGAAGAGCAGGGCTGGGAGCGCACTGAGCACCAGCAGCAGGATGGCCGGCAGCAGGTGACGCCATGCCGCTGCCACGACGGGCCACAGGGAGCTCAGCAGGTGGGAGCCGGTGGTGAAGAGCGCGTGGCACAACATCAGGGCCAGCAGCAGGTAGAGGATTCCCTCGAGACCCCACAGCACACGCTGCAGTGGCTGCCGCCAGCTGGATGTGGTCCACCACTGGGCCCAGCTCCGGGGCACGTGGCATGCCCACCAGTGCACCCAGCCCTGCCGAGTGATCCAGGCCGACCAGGGCACCTCAGGCTGCAGCCCCTCACCGGCCCCGGTGGCATCTGTCTCCACTCGCGGCTGCTGCATCACGGCCGGTGCACCTGGGGAGAGGGCCAGGCCAGCTGCAGGAGCAGCCCTGGAGACGCCTGGGACGCCAGGGCAGATGAGGGGCAAGGGGGTGGGAAGGTGCCAGTGTGGGCAGGGTGGGGGCTTGTGAGCTGGGATCTGGAACTTACCTCTTGGCAGAGCCACCTAAGTCATGTTGCCTCCTAAAGCGCCCAGGACGGCCTGGCAGCCAGATACAAGTCCCCACTCTCTCCCACCCCACACCATCCCCAGAGGACCCCCATTGTGACCCGGGCCAGGGTGGTGTCCAGCCATTAGTGGAGCCACTTCAGGGTGAGAAATTCACCTGAGCCCCTCTCCATGGGCCCTCTAGGCGGGCAGGGAAGCCTAGTAAGTGCTGGGGACTGGTTTCTCATATGTTCTTACAGGGAAGCCCTCCCTGGATCTCTGTCCTTTTCCTGCTGGCCACTACATAGCCCCTCCCTGCTCTCCTGCAAGTCTTGCTCTCTTGATTCTCATTCTCTGGGGGCACAGAGGAGGCTAGAATGGCCACCCCCAACCTGCAGACTCTGAGATGGCTACCACCTCTGCCCTGGGCTCCTCATCTTTCATCCTGCCCTCCCTCACTGCTCTCATGGCCCTGCTGGACCCCCAGACTCACACCCAAGTTGTGGGGCCAGGGATTCCCAGAGGTTCAGGGAGCCCAACCCAGGATGGAGGCAAGCAGGCCTGGGGAAGCGGGATGGCCACTGTATTTCTGGAGGGTGCTCAGACCCAAGGGTGGAGACAGAAAGCCAGGCCAAGCAGGGCCAGGGGCATGGCGTGGGCTCCCAGGAGCAGCCCCAGACCCATAAGCAGCAGGAGCAGTGCATCCTGGAGGCTGATTTGTCCTGTGGCTGCCTCGGTCGGCAGGAGTAAAATTCCCAGCTGTCCCGGACCCTCACCAGCCCCTTGACTCTGGCCGCCTTCGAGAAGCCTGTGCTGTAGCAGGGAAGACATTGCAGGCCTGTAGAGAAAGAGGGGGGCCACCAGGTTTAGGGAGGCTGATCACCTGCCCACCTGCCAGGCCGCCTGCCCACTTACCTGTGGAGCAGGTCAGAGGCAAGGAAGCTGATCAGTAGCAGCAGCCCCAGCAGGGCTGCGCCAGCAGTGGAGAGGACTGCCCAAACTGTCGGTCCCAGCGCCCCCAGCCCTAGGGTGCTGTCAGGAGCTGGACCAGGCTAGGACCCCAGGGGGTCATGCTTGGGCCCACTGGACTGCCCAACCCTTCCCCAGCACCCAGAGCCCTGGGAGGGACAGGGATGAGATTTGTAAGGACTTCCGGCCTGGGTAAGCAGAGCCGAGTCATGGAGGGAGGTTAAGGGGCAGGAGGGCTGGTGTTGGTAGGAAGGGAGTTTGGGGAGTGGGAGTGTGGATGGGACGGGGCCCTCACCGACACTTAAGGGTGAGCTCAGAGAGTGGGGAGTCAGGCTTCTTGGGACTCTCCCCCTCCCCACATCCCCACCCACCAAACCCTCCTCACCTCCTCCCATTTCTGTCAGGATTCTGGGACAGGCAGCTGGGGCATTGTGACCTGCTGCAGGTGGACCTCTAGAGGAGGAGGTTCTGGTTCTGGTCTCAAAAGCAGCTGGGTGGCCTGGGTGGGGCTTAACCAGAAGGAGGTCAGCGCTTCTCCAGAACTGAGACTCACCCTTTTGCCTTTGCTAACTCTCTGCCCTAGGGCCCTTCTCTGGGGCTGGGGTCTGAGTTCTAGAAAGGCATTCTGATGCCCTCCACAAGGGCAGCTGAGCAGGGCAGGGAAGGAAGATCTGCTTTCTTCTCCCTGTGGGTTCTCAGAGCTGTGTGTTGAGGGGCAACTCATTCAATCTCCCTGCCCCTACCTCTCCCATGAGTTGGGGTGATGCCTGTTGGCCCTTATGGGGACTTTTTAGGGCTGCAGACCTGGAAGGCAGAGAGAGGCTCTGCCAGAAGGCAGTCTGACACTTTCTTGGGCTGGGTGACCTGCTGAATGGGAGGGGGTGGGGGGACAGGAGTGGGGGGACAGGCGGGGGCCGCTCAGGTGTTGTAAACATTTAGTGTGGGAGAGGTGTTCTGTATATGGGGGTTCTAGAAATGGGGTAGAAGATGTGATCATAAGAGGGCTATGACATAGTAGTCACAAATCTGGAGGTTAAGGTTATCCTCTCAGAATGAAATTAAGGAAAATCAACATGTAATGAAGGGATTGGCACCTGGAAAAGAAACCTATTCCCACTGATAATCTGTAAATGGGTGGTGGCTATGGAGATTCCAGCACCTCTCAGTTCAGTGACTTGAAAAGCAAGAGTGGAAATGGGTCATAATTCACAGAATGTAATCCTTCTTCCTATATCAAACTTTGAAGAAAAACTGCTGGGGCCGGGGTAGTTAGTAGCCATCCAGCCCTTAGGAGGAGAGCACAGAACAAGAATAAGGCTGTAAATTTGTCTCCAGGGAATCCTGCCCAAAGGACTCGGGCCTGGTGGCCTTGACATCTCTGGTGGTGATGGGCTCAGTAGCCAATAAAATCAATGCCACCGGTCCCCAGGACCACCCACTGATTGTCCTTGCTCTGGCTTCTCTTGCTCATCCAGCTACTGGGCTTCCAGAATAGATTTGTTTATAAGGGAATAGGATATAAAAGATGACTCTTAGCGTTCTTTATTTTTTTATTGCATAAATTCCAATTTTCTTTATAAATAAGCAAATTGGCATTGAAGTTGAACATTGCCAGTCCCCCGAGCCTGATCAGTTCTGGATTCCTAACATTGCATTCCTGGACATGCAGAACTGAGGGTCATGCCTGGAAGATTCTACCAAGTTGAGGTGAGGGATGGGGGTGACTAAAACTGCAGGAGGGCTTACTAAGTGCCAACTGCTCTGCATACATTTATAGGAAAGTTACGATTGTGATTTCCTCAACATCAGAGCTTATTTTTTCTCTGCAATCATTTATTAAGTTTCTCCTATGTGCCCAGGCTCTGTGCCAGATGCTGCGTAATGATTCCTAAAAGCAGAGCCTGAGATGGGGATGCTGGTACACGTGATTTATTTAGGGCATGCTCTCAGAAGGAAAACCTTTAGGGAAGTGAGAGAAGAGAAGCAGGACTGGGGAGGGAAAAGAACTGAATCCCACGAGGAGTTCTGGAAGGTGACTTGCACCATAGAATTGGTTCCATCTTGAACTCTGTGTCAGTCAGCCGTTGGCTGAGGCTCCTTTACCCGGCAGGGGGTGAGGCAGCTCCTGCCAGCTGAAGGCAGTTTCCTGGAGATGAGAGCAGTCAGCTATGAGCAATGAGCCAGAAAACGGATCTCAGCAGAACACCAGCAACATACGCTGCAGTGGGTGTTGTGCAATAAAGGATTAACCCAGAGGCCTGGGATGTCCACACCCGACACATTTCAAAGAAAGGTTTTGCCCTTGCCCGGTTCCTGGAAAGTTACATCTAAGCCCTCAGAATATTCTGCCTGGTAAGAGTGCCTTTGTTTACCTGGGGACCTTCAGCCACAGCCATCCCAGATAGTTTGTGCCAACAATGTGATTTGTGGTGGGGGCCTTGGGCCACATGTTATCATCAATAAAAATCCTGGACAACAAGACTTCCCTGGCTGACAATACTCCATATGTATTGTCACACACCATTACTGGGAGATTTAAGTGCTGACAAGAGACTCCACTGGCAGAGAAGAACTAGAAGCTTGCACCCATTGTCTCCCAGCCTTAGATGCTTCTTTTCAGCTTTGCTGACTTCTGTGTGTCCTTCTAGTGAACCACTGAATTTCAGAGAGGTCTTGGGGACCCCCGAACACAGGTGTACCCTGGTGAATAAAAGAGATGTGAACCTCAAGGAACTTGAGCTGTAGTGGGTATGTGTCCCAAAAAGCCTGGTATGAGAATGACCACCAGGGAGTCTGGATTTGGTCTGGCAGTGAAGGGAAGTCTTCTCAGGGGGTGGCGTTTAGGCTGAGACTGGAAGGATGGACAAGAGTTAGCGAGGAGGGGAGAAGGAGATGGGAGAGGCTGCCAGTCAGTGGGTGAGCTGGGTAAGAAAGACAAGAGACACCATCTTTTCTGTGTTCTTGTGTGATTTGGCCTGCAAATGCTGACTAACAGTTTTTGTTCTTTTTGTTACTAAAATTCATTTCACTGAGTAAGTATAACTGATGTCCCACTCCCCCACCTGTGGTATTCACCCAGCTCACATTTCCTGTAATGTCCAGTCGCAATTAGTCCGAGCCCCACTAGCTTTTTGTCTGGACCCAGAAGCCCTGTGTTTGTTGACACTGAGCCTCATTCCTCATGCTGACTCCTGGCCATCTGCGGAGAGTACAGCTGCTCTGAGGTGCTGGCTCTTGGAGGTCCAGCCCCACCTGTTGGTGTCACCTGCTTCTGGCTGCCACCTTTGTGCTGCTGCTGCTAAAACCCAGGCCCGATCTTGCCTCAGCTGTGGGGTTGGTTTCTCTTATTCACCCACATCTCATAATGGGGGACAGTCTTCCTTCCTGCATTCTGTTCACCTGGGCACCCCAAGGGTTATGGCCCCTGTGGGTCAGCATTTAAAATTCCCAAGCATGTGGACTTTGTCCCAAGGCCTTGGGTGGCATTCAAGTGTCTATGCCCTGACAGCTTCACTCTCCAACCTCCAGGAAGGAAGACTCCTGTCCAGAAGCCCTTGAGGTGGAAGGCTGCATAACTGCACAGTGGAGCAACTTGCTCCTCTCTTGCCATGACCTTGGGGAGCTCTCCATTTCTGAAGCATTTCAGGCCTCCTCAGCCCCACAGCCTGGAGGTGCCCCCTACTCCTGTCTCAGTCCCAAGCCCACCTTGTTTCCTGAGAAGATTAATTGACTCTCAGAGCGGCTGGTTGTGAGATTCCTGTTTCCTTCAGAGGAAAAGCTCACCCAGATGATCACAGTGTGGCTTGGCCTCCATGGCTCCCACAGAGAATCACAAAAGAGACTGACATTTAGGCCCCAGCTTTTAAAAATTATCTTAGTTAGATGTTACTACAAAGATACATACCCAACCCAACATTCAGGGGCTTAAAGCAGTTTATACTCGGTCATTATCTGCAGGCTGGCTGGCAGTTATCTGATCTATCTTGGACTCCAGGTCTGCCCCATGT
>PVKY010005243.1:0-17793 GCA_004027775.1 Bradypus variegatus
GCAGCCGCGCCTTCTCCTCAGGGACCTCAAGCTCAGCCTTCGGTGTGGCAAGGGGAGGGCTTCCGCCAGCTCTAAGTTTCTCCCCTTTCCTCTCTCCCGCAGCCCTGACGGCACAGGTTGCCCCCCAGCTGCGGCTTCTGCGCCGTGCGGAGCCCCCCTGCTGTAACTTTGGGGAGTTAGCCGTCCTTTCAACTCAGTCGTTACTTCAGTCTTCTCTGCTCAAATTACTGGGGTGATTTTGATCTCCTGACTGGAGTGACGGATGCACCGGGGAAAAGTACCAAATACAGCAATGCAGACACACATTCTAAATATCCCTGAAATACGTAAGATGCAAAGCCTACGTTTAAAAATAGCGACAAAGCTTACAGAAGTCGCCCTCCGAGGAGGGCCGGCCGCCCTGCCGTCGGAGTGTCGGGAGCGCGCGCGCGGGAGTGCGTGCGGGCGCGCATGCGCGGGAGGAGGGCCCGCCGCGGTTCAGCGGGAGGCCGCGGAGCCGGGGCCCAGGCAGCCCCGCGGGGCTTCCCGGCGCTCTCGCCGCCGCCGTCGGGCGGTGCTTCCCCGGCGCCGGGCCCGGCCCCCGGCCTCGGGACTATGACTTCAAGGTGAAGCTGCGCAGCGAGCGGGAGCGGGGCGAGGGCCTGTCCGAATCCGAGGCTGCAAAGGTGGCCGGGGCACTTACGGTCACGTCTACAGAGCCAAGAGGAGAGACGGGAAAGAGGGTCAGGGCACTGCTTGGAACAAACAGCAGGAACCGGGCTCTCCAGGTCGGCATGTAGCGCTGAGAATTACGCAGCCCAGCGTCAGCTCTCCTCAGAAGGCGTTTCTGTGTCTTGCTGATCGGGACGTCTGGCTTCCGTCTGACTCCGCTGAGCGTGACCTGGGGGTGAGCATCTAACCCGGTTTCACAGAGCTCCTCAAGCAAACAAGACGTCAGTGCAGTTACCTCGGGGAATGGCGGAGTCATATTTAATCAGATGCTAGACGGGATTCACCACCTGCATGCTAGCTGGGGGCTGCACAGGGATTTGAAACCTGCTACTATTTTAGCTAAGGGTGAAGGTCCTGAGCAAGAAAGAGTAAAAATTGCTGACCTGGGCTTTGCTGGATTAACTAATTCACCTTTGAAGCCTTTAGCCGATTTGGATCCAGTAGTGGTAACGTACTGGCACCAGCCCCAGAACTGCTTCTCAGAGCAAGGCATTACACCAAGGCTATTGGGCGTGTATCTGCAGAACTACTAACGCAGAACCAACCCTTCACTGTCAGCAAGAGGACGCCAGAACTAGGAATCCCTGTCACCAGGACCAGCTGGACAGAATATTCAATGTAATGGGATTTTCTGCAGATAAAGATTGGGAAGACATAAAAAGATGCCTGAACATTCAACATTAATGAAGGATTTCAGAAAAAATACATATACCAACTGCAGCCTTATTAAGTATACGGAAAAACAAAGTTAGACCAGATAGCAAAGCATTCCACTTGCTTGAGAAGTTGCATACCATGGACCCAATAAAGTGAATTACCTCAGAACAGGCTCTGCAGGATCCCTGTTTCTTAGAAGACCCACTTCCTATAGCAGACGTTTCTGCCAGTTGTCAAATTCCTTACCCCAAATGAAGATGTTTAACCGAAGACACTGATGACAAGGGAGACAAAAAGAACCAGCAGCAGCAGGGCAATAACCATCCTAATGGGCCTAGTCACCCGGGGAACCAAGACAGCAGTCATGTGCAGGGACCCCGCTGAATAAAGTGCGTTGTTCCTCCAACCACTACCTCCGGTGGATTCCTTATGAGCTGACTCCCAGCATCCCAGGCCACCTGCTGCCCGGCCCAGACCTGGACCAAGCTCATCACAGCCACAGAACCGCCTGGGATATTCGTCTCCCAGCACAGTACTCACCTCGGACACCTCGGCACTGAGCTGCAGCGCAAGAGTGCCACGGCACCGTTGCTAACGCTGCAGCCTGGCTGTGCAGCTCACTGCAGGCACCCAGCACGCCCTGAGAATGTCCTGTCCATGTTCAGAATGTCCAGTAGCCAAGTTCCACCACTTCTCACAGATTGGGGTAGTGGCTTCCAAGTGGTACCTAAGTTTGGATTCGACTTGAAAAGAAAGTGCTGGCACAGTTTGTGTTGTGGATATGCTACTTTCATAGTTGACTTGATGTGGTTCAGACTGACCAATGCATTTTTTTTCAGTGACGGTCTGTAGCAGTTAAGCTGTGAAATGTGCTAAGGGCAAGTAGTTGCCTTGTATGTGGTGAATTCTTTCAGTGGAACATTATCTGGCCAGTCATACACACACACACACACACACACTTAACTGGTACTTGAAAATTACAGTTAACAAAATAAGACTCAGAATGAGATCATTTTGGTACACCTCTTTTTCTTGCATCTTTATCAGATTGATAAATTTTCCACATTCATCAGTGTTTTTTGACCAAGAAAATTGCTTGGATTTTTTTTAAAGTACAAAAAGCCACATAATTTTTCTAGAAAGGTTTCAAAACCCCCAAAGATTAATTTCAAACGTATAAGTTTGTTTTTATTTTCAGTCTATGACTTGACTGGTATTAAAGCTGCAACTTGATAGTAATTAAGTATGTTGTCATTGACATAAACCCATTTGGTTCAGCCAACTAAAACGATCGTCATAGACAGTGTTTTAATTTTCCTGTTGGTGTTGCTGATTTTTGAGCATGCTTTAAGATGAAAAAGCATGAATGATAACTTCCTTAAAAAGGTGCAGCATCCAATTCGGATATTTTGTCCTGATTTTAAAGCTGGTTGATATAGTGCTATTAAAATTTCATTCAGTTAATTTTCTTTTTTAAAACCTGTTCACACATTGTTTAGGATGCCCTTACTTCAGTAAAGGAGTAGGAGAGCCTTAGAATTTTCGAGGAAAAAAAAAACCTGTAACATAAAACGTACTGTATCAAACTATTTTACATGAATGACACAAGTATTCTGAATAAAAAACCCTGAACATTGTCAAAAAGGTGTTATGTAATAAATTTATTTTTCATAAATAAAAATTTTTTTTACTGAAATATAGAAAGAAGAGTTAAGTAAACATATATTTCTGGTGAGAAACTTACTATTGTAAAAATGCCATTTCTCCCTAATATTAAACTATAATTTAATGAAAATTTCTATTGACATTTCAAAGGTATATGTTTTAGAAGTAGATAAAATTGTTCTGAAATTCGTCAGGAAAAAACTGCACAAGAAAGCGTTAAATTCAGGAATTTGCCGTTAAAACTTATTATACAACTAACAGAATGTAAAAAAGGAATGTAATTGGAAATTCAGAAACAAACACAAATATATAATTTGCATATGGCATATGGAATTTAGCATATGGAAGAGGAACTGCGAAAGGATGGAATGAAAACTGTGAAACCAGCTGGCCATTTGGAGAAAAAGTCAACTCTATCTTACTTTTATTCCACCAAAATAAATTCCAGATGAAATAATATTTAAATTTTTGAAAGCCAGAGAGTTCCAAAACAAACACAAAAACAAAAACAAAAAACACAGATGGATATGTTAGGGTAGGAAAAGACTTTCTTAGTCTGACTCCAGAGGAAGAAATCATGAGAAAAAAAGAGGGCTTTACCTAATAAATATTGAAAATGTCTGTGTTCAAATAAAAACCAACATCCAAACACATCATCAGTGTCAAAATATAAACCACAATATAAGAAAATAGTTGTAACATATTTCAAAGGGTAAATCAATTTATTCAAAAATATAAAATCAGGAAATAACAGGCAATTCACAAAAGAATAAATACAAATAGCCAATAAAAAATGAAAATATATTCAGTTTTACTATAAATCAAAGGCATGCAATCTTTAACTGTAATCATGGAAATCTCCCCATTACATTGTTATATGGAGCAAGATATATAAAGCACTTAGCACCCTGTATGGCATATAAGCATGCTATAAATGGTATCTACCATGATTTAAAAGTTTAATAACATCCATTACTGTGGAGCCCATGAGCAAGATTCAGCAAACTATTTCCCATCTGAACTAGGGTGAATTGGATAATGGCTGGACGTTGTGAATGTCCAAATGGTTGGGAATACAGGAAGGTAAACGTCAGACTCCCAAATGGAGTTGAAAGTGTTCCACTCTTTCTGGAAGATAGTTTTGAAATATGCACCCAAAGTTGATTCAGCAATTCCATTTCTAGTTTTTCTCAAAGCAATTCAAGCAAATGCACAAAGGTGTATGTAGAGTCTATCTGCAAACAACGAAAGACGGAAACAATCTAAACTTACAAGGGCAGGAGACCAGTTAAACAAAACAGGGAACTTACATACTATGGGACACCATACACTTGCGAAGCTGATTACTTTTATTATTTATAAATGAAAGATATCCCTGATAGACTATTGAGTCCACAAAACATTCCTTAGAATGATTCCAGATTTGTTTTAGAAAATACATTCTAATTTATATTAGAAATATATTCACAGATATAGAACTGTAAGAGTCTGTATTTAGTCTGTATTTAGTCTGTAAGACAGACTAAAATATTAATAGTGCTTATTTTGGATGGCAGTGTTAGGAAGGTTTTCACCTTCATTCATTCAACAAATATTTACCGAGCACGTTCCACGTGCCGGGCACAATTCTAGGTGCCGGGGGTAGGGCAGTAAGAACGAAGTGTGCCCTTATGGAGCTTACAGTCGAGCAGAGCGAGACAAACACTACACAAATACGCACTGTCACGTCGTGATAAGTGTTAGGATGGAAAATAAGGCGGGGGAGGCAGCGGTTTAGACAGAGCTGGGGAAGGCCTCTTTGAGGGGGTGATATTTGAGCAGAGAGTGAACTAGCCTTGAAGATACCAAGAGATACCTTTCTAGTTTTCCATACATTCTTAAACAGTAAATATGCAATTAACGACACCAAGAAGGAAGCTCTTTCTTCCAGAAAAACAACCGGGACCTCAGATCTTCTCCGAGTCGAGGCGCGGAGAAGAGTGGGAACTGGTAGGGTATGGAAAGGGGGACCCCGGGCTTCCCGACAGGCTCCTCCGGGCCCCGGGACCTCCGCCAGCTCTGCGGCCCTCAGCCGAGTGTCTTCCCCCGGCGGCTCCTCTGCGGCCCTCGCGGTGCGGCCGCGTCTCCCCGGGCCGGCTCCAGGAGCTGCCCCGCGGCTCTCATCCACTCCCAGGAGCAGAAAGAGCCCGGGGCGGAAGGAAGGGTCAACTCAACACATGCTTTCGGCAGAACGGATGCTCCAGGAGCCTTCTGGGCGCTGAGTCCCTGCCGGTTTGGGACCAAAGGCGCCGAAAAACTGGAATAAAAGGGAAGTCAGAGGAGGAAGGGGCGAGTCAGCCGCCACACTAAGGCGCTTCATCCCCGAGGCACGGGTGTGACGCGAGGCGTCGCTGCCTTCCGATAGGTCTTCTCTGGGAACTCTCCCCGCTCATTGGCCACCTGTCGGGGAGAAGGCAGGCTCAACGGACGAACAGCCTTCTGGGGGATGCAGTTCCGACTGGTGCCGTGGCGCATGCGCCGCGCCATTTCCCGGCGGGCTCCGCGCGGACTTCCGGCGCCGGGTACTGACGGAGGACTTGGATCACCCCCCACCCCCCCTGGGCGGCCGTGGGCGGTGAGTGTCCCGGGGGGTGGGGACCGGCGACGCGGGCCGCCGCGCCCCGACGCTTAGCGCGGGTCTCTGGGCGGCCGGGACTGGTGCCTCGAGGCGCAGGCCGAGGCGAGGGCGGCGCGTACCGCTGGCAAGTACCGGGGGAGGTCGGGTCGCCTCCGCGCCCCTCCGCCCGCCGCCCACTCGGCCCCTCGGCAGACACCCCAGGAACCCGCCGCCCGTTCGGCTCCGCGCTGGCGGGGCTGCTGGTGGCAGAGCGCGGAGCACCGCGCGGGTCACCGTCCCCGCCTGCCGCGTCCTGCAGAACGATCCTGGTGAGTCTCCTCCCTGGCGTGGAGGGTGAGAATGTGCGCGCACCTTCCAGGGACGTTGTAAGGAGGAAATCAAGTGCTTAGTACGTGGTGAAGAACTGGAAACAACCCGAAGGTATCACTAGGGTGTTGGTTAAGAAACAGGAGCATATCCATGTCGCTGATTTTCATAGTGTCGCTAATGAAGAACCGTCACTGTTAGGCGAAACAAGCAAATGCCCAAACAGTACGTAAGAGCTCCCTTATGTAAAAGTACACATAAAGAGCAGTTTTTATGTTTCTATGGATACATTTCCTGTAAACGCACAGGAAAAGGCCTGGAAGTTTATATATCAAACATATATGTTAACAGTTGGTCGTGGGAGTGCAACTGCGTTGTGGAAGGGAGATGATCTCTGTGTATTTCTATATTGTTCTAAACCTCCTCCCTGTTTTATTACAATGATCTGCATTACTTATTTCGTTGAAACAACAAGAAAAGGCAATTAAAGGAAGAGTCAAACTGTGTACCTTCCAGGATTGTGAAGAATAATCAGCAAAGCGAGCTATCAGTATGTGTCATACATTCACAGTACTTGTGGATAGGTGCTTTGGGATGGCGCCAGTGAGCGCTTCTCTGAACCGGCTAGGGCTAGAGGTATTTTGGAATTCAGAAGTTTTCAGAGTTGGAAAACAATACAGTGACATATGGCATACCCAAACCAGAAAAACATATCATAAATACTGTCTGATGAAGCTTTACAAACTGCACAAACACGTTAATATTTCTGCTGCAAAACATGAACATTTCCATTGTGTCCTACTTAGTAAAATGAAACTTATAGTACAATTATATATTAACATATAACATTCTGTTATAATGAACATCATAAATATGCTCAAATCAGGAAGTCGGTGCTACCTGATGAGTTAAGTTAGCTTTTGTAGTCAAACAAGTCATGAAAAAACCCAGGTTTTAGATTTCAGAGCTGTGGATAAGGGGCTGTGACCATATTAGTAAGGCATGAAAACAGAACCTAAAAAAGGCTTCAGGGCCGGGAAGGATGTGAGTGGAATCCCTAGGAGTCCTCTCAGGCAGGCAGTTGTTCATGTGTCCTGTCCCCATCCCCCATGCTGCCATTTTGCTCTTTCCCTAGGAGTGTGTGTCCAGATGCTGGCCCGGCCACCATGGAGGAGTCCTCTGGGAGACTGAAGGGCAGGCCCCGGGGCTCAGGTTGAGGCCCACCAGCCCTGAGCCTTAGGGCAGGGGAATGGCAGCCTCCCTGGAGCCCCAGGACCAGGCTCCTGGGGAGAGAGAAGGGCTCCTAATTGTGAAGGTAGAAGATTCCTCCTGGGAGCAGGAATCTTCCCAGCAAGAGGACAGCAGGGATTCCGAGGCCTGTCGCCAGCGCTTTCGGCAGTTCTGCTACCGGGATGCGGGTGGGCCCCACGAGGCCTTCAGCCAGCTGTGGGAGCTGTGCTGCCGCTGGCTGCGGCCCGAGCTGCATTCCAAGGAGCAGATCCTGGAGCTGCTGGTGCTGGAGCAGTTCCTGAGCGTGCTGCCCGGGGGCGTCCAGGGCTGGGTGCAAGAGCGGCGGCCGGGGAGTGGCGAGGAGGCCGTCACCTTGGTGGAGGACCTGCAGAAGCAGCCAGTGAAAGCCTGGCAGCAGGTGAGGGCCCTCTCCCAGATCTAGGTGTGGGTGTCGGTGGGGGACACCTGGATGACACATGAGCTGGAGAGAGGCAGCCATCTCCACAGAAAGGGGTCCTTCACGAGGTCTGTAGGATGTCGGCAGGGGACACGCAGAAGCAGAGAAGGTGTGCACAAGCTTAGTGTAGCACACAGGGACTTCTCTGAGGATGCTGTCAGAAGGAAACCTGGTTTCCTCTGGTGGCTGTGGAGGGAGCAGCAGCACTGAGGAGGACGTGCTAAGGGAGGCAGGCTTCAGCCCCCACGGGTTCCGTTCATTCCTGTTCTGCTCTGAGCCAGGTCCTGGGGGCACGGTGACGTGCACAGAGGGCCAGAGGGCCAGGGGAAGATCCAGCTGCCCCTGGGAACCCTGCTGTCTTGGGCTGATCAGTGCTTGACCCTGTAAGCATCTGGGAAGGGGCCGAGTGAGTGGCTGGGGTGTGGGCTTGTGCCCTTTGCTGAAGGGTCTCCCCTAAACCTCTCCATTCTCAAGTGGCTCTAGGATTCTGCCCTTGGGGGATTGATTCTTGTCTTCTGATTGCCTAGGGGGTGTCCCTGGGCACATAGCACTGCCTGGGCATCCCATGCTGTTCTGGACTTCCCTAGGGCCCTGCACCCCAGCATCCTGAGGGATGTGTCCTGTGTCTCCCTCCCGGGGATTAAGCTCTGTCTCCCCCGTCCGGTCTCGGTGCTGATGAGCATGCTGTGGTTCCTGCACAGGATGTGCCCTCAGAGGTGGTGGAACCCGAGGCTGCAGACCAGGGAGCCCAGGCTGGGGGGCCTCCCCTGAAGGCAGGGGCTCAGAGCCGGCCACCTGTAACCCAGGAGCAGCTCAGCCTTGGTGGTGAGTAACTTCTCTGTGAAGCCCAGGCCTGTGTGTGTGGGGGGGGTCTCAGGCCAGGCCTGAGCTGGCCTTTCTGAGGCTCTGTTCTCTCCCTTCAGCCCAGCCCACCCTCCAGCTTCCTGCCCTTAAAGAGGGGAGCACCAGAGAGACGACGGACACCAGCTTTTCCTCGGGGGTCCAGGTAGTTACCAGTGCCCTCTGCCCTCTTGTAGGCCCTCGGCACTCAGTCCTAAAATAGGCCTTGCCTTCTCGTCACAGCATCTCCCATCCACCCTGGTCCTGCCTGGATCCACCCTGTCCCCACCCCCACTGCCTTCCTGCGCACCCTGAGCCAGGTCTTCTCCCTCCTTCCAGGGACCTGTGACATTTGGAGACGTTCCCTTCTATTTCTCCCGGGAAGAATGGGGGTCTCTGGACCCCGCTCAGAGGGATCTGTTCTGGGACATCAAGCGGGAGAGCTCCAGGAACATCGCCCTGGGTAAGAAGTGAATGCAGCCAGGACCCGGGGGCCTCAGCTCCTCCGAGATGGAGCCACATGTTTGGGGGTCCCAGCAGCAGAGGGTAGGCTGAGGCCTTACCTCCACCCTGCTGGAGCCTTGATCTCCCTTCCCACCCCACTGCCTCTTTTGCTGGCTGGAAAGGGGGGTTCCCTCTGCCTCTCCGAGCGGCCCCATGTGTGTCTTTCCTGTGGCCGATATCGTGGGGGCTTGCCCTGAGCCTGCACTGAGCTGAGCACCCACAGGTGCCTTTCCTCGTTTGAAGCCAATGCCTGGAAGTGTCATCCCATCTTACAGTCGGGGGCCCAGGGGCCCAGGGAAGACCCTGAAGGGACAGAGCTGGGACTCAGGGCCACTGCTGCTCAGGTCAGGGGGTGGCCTGAGGGCCGACCCTGCCTGCCAGAGCCCATGCTCATGGGGAGCTTTTCGGTTTGGGGGTTTGATTAGCCAGGTTCGGGGCAGGGGGGGACATTGGAGCTGAGTGTGGAAACTGAGGCAGGGGTTCATCAGTCCTTGCCTGGGGTCATGTGATCAGTAAGTGCCCCTGGGGTCAGGAGTGAGCCCAGCTGGAGTCCGTGACACTTCACTTCCTCTGAACTACTCTGCTGGCGTTTTACCCTCACCCCATTTTGTAGGTGAGGAAACTGAGGCCCAGGGCTGTCTGAAAACCAGGGAACCTTCCCGAGTGTTTCCGGCTTGCCTCAGTTCTGGCCCCATAACCAAGTGGGCCTGACAGGTTCCCTCCACTCCCTTGCAGGTTTGGGGCTCAAAAACCAACGCGAGCCGTCCCAGCTGGAGGAGGCGGTGGCAGCGTTGCCCGGCCAGGCTGGCGGCCTCGTGCCTGCGCCCTGGAGCGCCGAGGAGGCCGAGGCCTGGGAGAGCGAGAACCGGCGGGTGGGCGGGGCAGGGCAGGGGCGGCCGCCCACGCGCCGGCGGCAGTTCCGGGAGCCGGCGGCGGAGAAGCCCCACAGCTGCGGGCAGTGCGGCAAGCGCTTCCGCTGGGGCTCGGACCTGGCCCGGCACCAGCGCACGCACACGGGCGAGAAGCCCCACAAGTGCCCCGAGTGCGAGAAGAGCTTCCGCAGCTCCTCGGACCTGGTGCGCCACCAGGGCGTGCACACCGGCGAGAAGCCCTTCTCCTGCTCCGAGTGCGGCAAAAGCTTCAGCCGCAGCGCCTACCTGGCCGACCACCAGCGCATCCACACCGGGGAGAAGCCCTTTGGCTGCAGCGACTGCGGCAAGAGCTTCTCGCTGCGCTCCTACCTGCTGGACCACCGGCGCGTGCACACGGGCGAGCGGCCCTTCGGCTGCGGCGAGTGCGACAAGAGCTTCAAGCAGCGCGCCCACCTCATCGCCCACCAGAGCCTCCACGCCAAGATGGCCCAGCCCGTGGGGTGAGCGGCCGGCGCGGCTTAGCAGGCTCTTCCCGCGGTGCCGGGAGGCCCCACACCACTCTTTCACTGCCTCGGGGATTCTCTTGCCTGTGGCCACGTGCCAGGAGCTGCCCTTGGGACCCCAGGACCCCACCGCTGAGAACTTGCCTCACCTTGCTCTGTGCAGGGGACCTGCCCGCAACCCCTCGACCTCGTCGCCCTTCTCCGCTGGTTTTTGGAGGCCTGACATGCCCCTCGCCAGTGGCCTTGGTGTGCAGGGAAAGGCTGGGGGTGGCAGGGATGCCCGAGAGCGAAGGCAGGGCCTGGGGTCCTGGTCCCAGACTCCTTCAGCCCCACTTCACTGTGGCCCTCTGTTTCCTTCTTTCTCAGGTGGCTCCACGGGCCAGGCTCTGTCCCTTGCCACCTTTGCCTTCCAGTGGGGTGGGCAGAGGCCTTGGCCCCCAGGGGCTGCAGGGCTTTGGGAGGGACAGTCATCCTGCACTTGAGGCGTGGCCATGGAGGGCTGCTGTGGGGGCTCCTGGCCTCCACCCCCCTCTCGTTTCCAGGCTGCCCCCGCTCTGCCCTGTCCTGGGGACACTGAAGCTGCCTTCCCCCCCGGCAGACCTCCCCACCCCCAGGTGGCCTGGCGAGGGTGGCAGTGGCTCCAGGTACACGAGGCCAACCCTGGAGGCCAAGAACAGGGTCAGAGGGCCTCTGCTCCTCGTTCTTCCCGAGGTCGAGTTACTCTGTTTTAACACTAGCACTGGCTCAGCACTCGGCTGCTGGCGTCTTAAGCACTGCATTCTGCCACGTTTGCAGTTTTGCACTGACAGGGACAGAGCACTGAGCCCGCCTGAGGAGTTCGGGCAGCCTGCCTCAGCGGGGAAGCAGAGCATTGAATAAACCTGGGAACTCTCTCCAGGCTGCCCTGGTCTTCAGATGGCTGCTGGGGGAGGCTGGGGCCTGGGATTCCTTCCCCATATACCCTGGGGCTGGCATGCTGGTGGTCACCAGGTGGAGCCACATTCTGGGCTCCCAGGTTGGCAGGGCCCCAGAGGGTGACCAGGAGCCCGGAGGTATCTCATCTGGCAGAAGAGTGGGGCAGCCAAGTGGATTCGGGGCCTTTGGTCTTCACTGGGCCCCTCCCATTCTCCACAGTGGTCGGACAGAACAAGCCTGGAAATGAGTGACACTGGCCCCTGCCCTGTGGGATTTGAGGCTGATCAGAACGGCCCTGTCCCCCGGCCCTTGATGTGGGTTTCAACCTGCCCAGGCTGGGAGATGCAGACAGGAGCTGGTTACCAGGCACCACTCTGCCTCCGTTCTCACTCATCCCTGCTGGTGGCCTGGTGGTGGCATCTGTGGGCCATTAGGAGAGGGACTGGCAGGAGGCAGCCATGCTTGTCCCTTGGAAACTGGTGTCGTCTACCAGCCCCTTTGTCCCACCCTCACTTAACACAGCATCCCGAGGTCGTGGTGACAGTCTCCACTTCCAGCCATGGCTTTGGAAGGCCCGAGGCCACAGTGCTCACCTTTGGGGATGGTGTCCCTCGCTCCTCCCCTCCTGGGGCTCTACACCTCTCCCCCTCATGCTGTACGCCTCATGTGGGTGTGTGGGGTGAGGGGGGCGGGGAGCAGGGCACGGGTGGCCTGGACGCTGGTGGCTGTCTCAGAAAGGAGCCACTCGGGTGAAACGAGATCAGATGGGTGCGTGGGCCTGGAGCTAAGAATAGGGTTGGGCGTGGGTTCTTGGCCCCGGCAGTGGCGCATTGGTACAGTGGGGCCCAGGACCTAGGGTTTCCAGGGAAAGAGCAGAGTCCAGCCCGGGTCATAAACAGCTGATAGGGTGCAGCTCAGAGACAGGCAAGGGCTGGCCCAGGGCACGGGGGCCAGGAGGAAGCCCTGGCCCTGCACCCATGGCCTTCCTGGTGGCCAGGACCCTGCAGGTGGCCACACAGATGGCGGATGCCCAAGAGAGCCTGGCGAGAAAGGTAGTAGGCGGCATTGCCCAGCCTGTGCCCCCTCCCCACCCAGCGCTGCCCCAGCCCAGCTCTGGCCTTGCCTCCCCAGGGCAGGTACCGTGTGCTGGGTCCCAGGGTGGCCCTGGCACTCAGCGGCCCAGGGGTGTCGGCCACGACAGTCGCTGCCCTGGAGGGTGTGCTCCTGGCCCTGGGCTTTGAGAGCTGCCAGAGGAGGGAGGTCCCGGTGCAGCTGCACCCTCGCCTGCCTTCCTCCCTCCGCAGCACCCACACCCGCGTCCCGGGCTCAGGCCAGCCCTTTGCTCTTGGCCCTAGGGCTTCCTTGAGGAGGTGGCGTGGTTCCGGGAGCAGCTGGATGCCCACGGGGACCCTGTGGGCTGCGCCGGGGTGGCCTTGGTGGCCCCTGAAGGGCAGCTGAGGCTGCCACAGAGGCTGGTCCGGGAGCTGAGCCGCTGTAGGGCCCTGCAGGGCTGCCCCAACCTCTTCCTGCTGCTCTCCAGTGCTCCTGGGGGTGAGTGGGGTCGGCAGGGGCCAGGCGAAGTGGGGTGCGGGTGGGCAGGGTAGCTGGGCGCACCCGGCGCCTCCCCCACCAGCCAACATGCTGCCTCCACCACCAGCTGCCCCGGAGCCTGGAGCCTTTCTCACCGGCCTGGGTGGGCTCTGCAGCCGTTGTCCCCACTGGTCCCTGTTGCAGCTGCTGACAGAGGTGGGGCCTCAGGGAGAAGTCCCGGGGAGGGGGCTGCGCCCTTGGCTTCCCAGGCCTCAGCCAGTCACACAGCCGGGCGCATTCACAGGCTCCCTCCATTCACTCTACAAACCTTTATCGTCCACACTCGCAGTGTCATCTACTCGCACCCCTCACGACACACTTAGGATCCCCCAAGCCCTCCAGCCTGCTTCAGGACACCACACCTCTGCCCTGACCTCTGCCTTCCCCGCAGTCCTTCCCAGGCTGATGCCCCCAACCCCCAACCCCCAGGGGAGGCCCTGGGGCTTGTGGTTCCTTCTGTCCCTTTTCACGGTTCCTCAGGCAGGGACTCTCTGCCCCTTAGCCCACAGCTCCCTGGAGGCTGTGCTTTGGCAGCGATTCAGGTGTGCTCTCACCCGAGGGTCTCGCTGGTGCCCTGGGGGGCTGCTGGGTGGCCTGGAGGTCAGGGGTGTGGGCCCCGATCCTGGATCTCCCAGCTGGGTGCCCTCCCCAGAGAGGCTTGTGGGCCACCTATGCCCTTCCTGCTCCGGAACACGCAGGGTCCCCAGGTGCTGATGGCAGCCCCTGCCCACCGATGCTGTCCCTGCGGGGATGCCTGTGCGTGTGAGCCTGAACTGGAGCGCAGGTCTGGCCTCCCGCCTTTCACCTGCCTCCTCCCTCCATTCTGGCAAGGGAACCCCTAGGAGACTGGAGCAGCCATGAGTGGCAGCTTGGATGAGCCACTCCTGAAACCAGGGTCCTGGCCACCCGCCCGGGGGCCCCCCACCCCCACACCACGCAGCCTCCCAAGAGCCTGGTGCCCCCCACCCCCACCCCAGGTCTTCGGCAGCGTGGCTGAGGACCCCGCAGCGGGGCGCTCCTGCCCAGTCCTTCGGAGCTCCTTGCGGGGGGACCTGTGCCTGGGACGAGGTGTGCCCTGGGAGCTCGAGGTGAGGGACAGGGAGGGGCTCAGTCCTGGGAGAGAGGTTCCCAGAGGCCCCAGTCTGGGGGACCAAGGCCGCTCAGGCTGTTTCAACACCCCCTTCACCCCACTCTGTAGCCAGAACCCGGCCCCAGGGCCCCGTACGACCTGTCAGGGGCCAAGGCAGCCCTCCTCCTCCCTGTGATCTGGGACCGGCCTGGGGCCCAGCATGATGTGGAAGCTCTGGAGAGCCTGTGCCAGACCCTGGGCTTCGAGACCACCCTGAGGACAGACCCTACAGCCCAGGTGAGGGGGAGTACAGAACTTCTAAGGGGGTGCTGAGGGAAAGGCACCCCCACCTAGGACCCTGGAGGAATATTCCAGGGCTTCTCCCCCACCACAGGAAGTTCACCCAGAAGTCTAGCCTCCATCCATCCTGCTGCAGGCTCACTTCCCTGCGTCTTGGAAGCCCAAATGGAACCATGGTTCCAGGGCTTTTGTGGCCTCTTGGGCTTATGGTTTCTTTGCTTCCCAGCTCAAGTCCCCACCTGGGTCCTCAGGCTTTACCTCCAAGGGTCTCAGTTTCCTTCCTGGACACCCATCACCCCACAGCCCTCTCCTTGCTTCTCTTAACTGGGCGCAGCGTCCGCACTGGGACAGAGGGGAACGGACAGCTGGAGGCTGCACCTATCACCTCTAAGGAGGCAGTGACAGGCCTGGCAGCAGGGGGGTGGAGGGAGATGGATGGCAGGTCGGCCCCATGGAAGGCAGCCCGGGGCTGGGGAGGCCCCAGGGCCAGCACCAGAGCCTGGGCTTCAACTACACCTCCTCCACAGTCCTTCCAGGAGGAGCTGCTGGGTGCCCACGGGGGCCCTGGGAGCTGTGCCCTGGTGGCTCTGATGGCCCACGGTGGGCAGCAGGGGCAGCTACTGGGGGCCGACGGGCTAGAGATGCAGCCAGAGGCGCTGGTGCAGGAGCTGAGCCACTGCAGGACGCTGCGGGGCCACCCCAAGGTCTTCCTGCTTCAGGCTTGCCGTGGGGGTGAGCAGGGCCTGGGGCCTGACCTGCAGCCTGCCGCCTCCTGCCCCGGCTTCCATCCAGGCCCTCCAGGAAGGCTGTGTGCTGGCCCTCTCCTGGCCCCCTCTTCCGTCCTTTCCCAGGCCCCTTGCACTTGAGCTCTTAATTGCCAGCACTTGCCCACTGTGCTCTGAATGTTTTCTGTCTGCCCTGGGGTTCTCGCCTTGACCCCACTGTTTAACGGGCTGCGGATCCTTAGAGGCACCCCCAGGTATTCACCAAGTGAAGGTACCTGCCTCTTCCACCTTCCCCAGGGCACAGAGACCCCGGTGTGGGGCCCGCAGCTCTGCCCTGGTTTGGATGCTGGATGCGGGCCCCTCCGGCCATCCCCTCCCACGCAGATGTCCTCCAGATCTACGCCGAAGGCCAGGGTGGGTCCTGCCTCTTCCTGGAGCTGGGCTCAGTTGGGCTGGTGGTGGGGAACCTTCTGGAGAGCATTTCCAATCCTCCAAGCTGGGATCCTGCTGCCATCTCTCCATCTTCTCTTTACTGTCATTGGGAAGCAAAAGACTTACTAAACTTCAAGGGTCCGTGGGAAGTGAGGGATGAAATAGCTTTTCTGAGTTCTCACAGCTGGGAAGCGGCAGAACTGAGCTTTGAACTCCAATCTGTCTGTCTGTCCTGCCCTGTGCTCTTTCCACTGCCCTGTGCTGCCTTTGGGACAGAGGTGGGGAGCCCCTTGGGGCTGGTGGAATCTCGGGTGGGGGGCAAGTGGGGTCAACCCACTCCTTTTGCAGGTAGCTCCTCCAGGGACTGCGCTCCGGGGGACCTGGATCAAGCAGACACCCTGACAGTCTACGCAGCAGCCGAGGGTAAGGCACGGGCTATCTAGAAGCCGGTGATCAGGTAGGGTCCACTTTCCTGGCTTACCATCTGGAGTGACTTCACGGGCAGCTGGGGTTAGGGGGTTGGGGGACAGGACCACCAGCCTGGTTGCAGTAAAACCATCTTCCTTCTGCGGTGTATTGGTTACTGGTGAGCACAGATTGAGTGCTGACCGGCTGAGCCCTTTACCTGCAGCATCTCCTCGGGAGGGTCAGTTCCGGCGGGCAGGTGGCTCAGGGCCCCGCCCAGGTGCAGGGAAAATGTCTGTTCAAGTACTGCCCCCGCAGATGTGGAGCACCGACTCATTCCATATGGAAGAAGTCCCTGCCCTCTGCCCTGTTCCCTCTCCACCCCCCACCCCGGGGTCCTGGCTGCTCGCCACCCTCACCTCCACCAACAGGAGGCCCCGGGGGACTGGAGGGCAGAGGGTGGCGGGACCGAGGATGAGCCCCCGCCCTGCGCCCTGCGCCCTGGCCTAGGCTGCGTGGCCTACCGGGACGAGAAGGGCTCCGACTTCATCCAGGGGCTGGTGGAGGGCCTCAGAGCCGACCCCCGCGGGGACCTCCTGGAACTGCTGACTGAGGTATGTTGGGGCTGAGGGTGGGGGACCGGGGCGCCCCGCGGGCCCAAGTCCCGGGCACAAGCGGAGTGGTCCTCGCAGGTCAACCGGCGGGTGTGTGAGCTGGACGTGCTGGGCCCGGACTGCGCCGAGCGCCGCAAGGCCTGCCTGGAGATCCGCAGCTCGCTGCGGCGCCGGCTCTGCCTGCGGGCCTGACCGCCCTCGGGCCCCGGGCGGCGGCCGAACCCCAACGTCGCCCCTGACCGCGCCTGCTCTGCGTGTCCGCGTCTGCACACGGGGCAGGGCAGTGCGCGCAGGCGTGGCCGCTGGCAGCCACGTGTGAGAAGTGAGACGAGTGTGCAAAGTGCCCGGCACTTCGCCAGCGCCCGCTTGAGCTCTGGGAGCCCAGCAGGCGCCAGCACCCAGAGTCCTGGAAGGAGGGACCCGCCTGGGTCCGCGGGATGCACGTCCTGGGAGCGTCCCCGGGGAAAGGGGTCCTGGAAGGGGTGGCCCGGGGGCCACGTCCCTCCCCAAGCCGTGTCCCTCTGCTCGCGCACCCCCCACCGGCACCCGGCGCTGGGCCACGGGCGTGCGGGAGACACGAACGATGCCTTCCAGGGGTCCGAGTCCAGCCTGCGGCCGCCAGACCCTGGAACAGAGCATCTACTGTTTACCAGTGCAGTGATGGGGAGGCACAGGGGCTGGGGGGCTGCGAGGAGCCCCTCACCCAGCGGAGTGGCGGAAGGATCTGCAGGGGTGGGAGGTCCGCCGCGGAGGATTAGAACTCGCGGCCGCGGCGCCCCGGCTCCGCCCTCCGCGGCCGCCCTGCTAGGAGCTCCTTCCATAGGACGCCGGTAGGGGCGGGGCGCCAGGCCACCTAACACATTCGCAGTCAGGGACACTGCGCAGGCGCCTGAGCAAGCTGTATGAGGAGAGCCGCAAGGGTACACCACTGTGGGGCCGCGTGGCCTAATGGATAAGGCGTCTGATTCCGGATCAGAAGATTGAGGGTTCGAGTCCCTTCGTGGTCGCTCCTGGAGTTTTTCGCTTTTTCACCATCAGTTTTTAAGTTTTTGCCTTCTGCTAGGACTGAACCTAGCGATCTGATCCCTGCCTGAGCCAGGCCCGCGTTCGCGGACGTCACAGCCCCAGGGCCGGGTTGCAGCTGGAGCGACCCGGAGGGCACAGCGCGGACCGTGGGCCTGACCCCGGCGGACCGCGGAGCCTGAAGCGTCTGCCCGGGCACCTTCACGCCTCGTTTCTCACCCGCGGGGACGCCGAGTCCGGGGTCCCAGGGGCTCAGCCCAGCGGTGCGGCCGGGGAGGGTGTTGGGCCCGGAGCTCCTCTGCCCTGCGCGAGCACCCCTGTCCTGGATGCCGTGCCTGCCCCGCGCACCCCCCGGGAC
>PVKY010005244.1:0-17771 GCA_004027775.1 Bradypus variegatus
GCATTATTAACCTGGCATTATTATTCATTGTCCCAACAATCACCATCCGTGATTATGGCACCTGCCTGCATCACCTCATTGACTCCCAACCCCCCTGCAACATGGATGATGCCATCGTCCCTGTTTTACAGGGGAGGAGCCTGGGGCTGGGGAAGTTTGTGACTTGCCCAAGGTCTCCCCAAATAGTGACTGAGCCCGGTTTCCCACTGAGGGCTGCCTACGCCTGCCTGTGACTCCTCCAGAGCTTCCTGCCCTCAGACGCCCTCCTCTGAGCACGTCAGTCTGTCTGGAGTAAGAGCAGTGCCCAGAGCTGGCCACAGGCGTCCAGGAGAGAGGAGGCAGGACGGATGATCCCCTCTCTGGAAACCCCACCCTCCCAACGGTGCTGCAGAACTAGCCGGCACCCTGTCCGCTGACTTCTCAGGAGTCACCCTATAAGCCAGTAGACAGTGTATATGGCCCGCACCTGTGCCCAGCTGCACCCTCCTCCCCACAGTCCAACACCCCTTCATTATGTCCCTAAGGCAGCAAAGCGTTAGTGTAAGAGAGCGCTCGTTACTGCCCCCTGGTGGTGCCACGCGACAGCACCGCAGTAAGGACACGGGCACCTCGTCCAGGTCGTTTTCTCAACAAAGATAAGCCACAGGCTTAGGAGCTGCTGAAGGCTAGTTGAGTCAGTCCTATGACATTCAGAATCCCCTGAATTACCACCATGGCCCTTTTATCAACCCAGTGTCATCCGATACCAATCAATATGTCTGTTTTACCAAAGAAGCTTTATACACGCTCCTTTAGGTTTAAGAGGGAAAATACTGCTTATCTAGAACTTAAAACTTCATAATGGATTCTAGAGCACAGTACACAGGTTTTACATAACCAAATAGTAGATTTTCCCCCTACAATCTGACTTAAAAGTCACCTTCAATACACAAATTATAAATAGTCCTTGTAAAATTAAGGACTGCACTTTGATAGGCTGGTGCCCTGGCCCAGCAAGCCCTGCCAAGGAAAATGGGGCCACTGGTGTTCCCCACAAACCCCAGCTCTGGCAGAGAGACAGACAGCAGCATGTGTAATTAAACCAAGAGGGGCTGGTGGGAGGGAATATTAACAACCCCAGCGAGTGAGAAGCCAAGAGCTTCCCCGGAGATGGGCCCCTGAGTCACAGCTTCCAGAGGGCGTCCGGGGAGCCGCTCAGGGCCTTGATTCAGCTTCCACAGCCGGAGAGAGGTCTTCATGAGAGAAGAGAGCCCCCAGGCCCCTAGGTTCTGCTGGGGGCTCCAAAGGCGCTCCACCTGCCCTTACCCACTCCTTGAGGAATTGGAAGCTCCATTTCCTTGGAAACACACAGCCCCACGGTGCTCCCAGGGACTCGGGGGACCAGCAACAGGCAAAGTCAGAAGTGGAGTGGCCTGGGTGAGGAGAAGGGGCTCTGCAGTCAGAATAGTTTGTTTCCCAGCTTCATCACTTTCTAGCTGTGACACCTTGGGCAAGTAACTTAACCTCTCTGTGCTTCAATTTCTTTACATGTAAGTCAGGGATAATAATAGTGCCTGTCCCAGAAAGTTGTTGTGGGAAAAGGAGCTAGTCAAGAAAGCACTTAGTAAAGTGTCTGGCCCATGGTAAGCACCTAATACTCCAGGCTATAATTAGTAGCATCGAGATATGAGAGACGGCAGAACCATCCAATGCAGTGGTTATCAAACTGTTTTCCTTAGGGACCCCAAAGCTGCCAAGAAGGGCCTGAGCCACCTTGAGAGACTGCGGGGAGGCTGGGCTGGCAGGAAGATGCCCCCCACTTCTTTCTTTCCCTTCATACAGGTCCTCTGTTCTTGATCCCTTTTATACATAGTAGGAGCACAGCTTATAAGTAGGTTATATTATGGTGTAAGTTCAATGTTCAAAGTAGAAATCTGTGGTCAAAAACATCCTTGAAAAATCTCCCAAAGGCTCATAAAACACAGTAGGCTCAACTGTTTGTAAACAACTCTGTATAACAATTCTTAGGTAGAGAGAGCCAGTACATTTTATTAAAGGAAGAACAAAAGAGAAGGCTTTATGCATGAATGGATATTCCAACCATTGTACCACTGTATGACTTTTGGCAAATTAACCAATGTCTCTGTGCTTTAGTTTCTTCAATGGGTTGTAGTCAGGATTAGGCAAATGAGTAGACATAAAAGAAGTCCCTGTACACAGTACAATTGATAGTTATTTACTTCTCTAACAAACAATACCATGCATACTCTGTACTGGGCACTCTTGTAAGTACTTTGCTAAGTAATCTTCATATCAACCCTGTGAAGTAGGTACGACAATTATCCCAACTCTATGGTTGAAGAAACTGAGGCACAAAGAGGTTAAATGACTTGCCCTAGAGCTGGAATTTGAACTCAGAGTCTAGCTTTTGATAATTTGGCTACATTGCATCTCCAATGAAATGATGATAATGATAATAAAATGACTGTCAGTTTTCTAGCAGAAAATGAGGGATGAGGGAGAAAACACATATTTCTACCTGCCTCCAGAGTTTGCTTCACTCTGATTTACCATTAAACTTCTATAACCTTGATATATTTATAGATATTTTGTTGTGGTAGAGATTAAACAAGATATATGTGAAGGTATCAGAAGAAGACCAATCTTCCTTCCCTGAGACAGTGAAATACAATAAAAGCAGCAGTAGTGAAGATGCTAGTGGCTTCTGTTTTAGCACTGGCAGGTACCAGTTATCTGCACTTTCCATACATTATGTCATCAGCCCTCAAAACCGCTGACCCTACATGTCATACCCAGCAAATATTTATCAAGCACCATTATGTACCAGGACTTCTGTAGCTGCCTGGAACAGCAGTGAATAGGACAGACAAATAAACAAATAACAAACAAACAAATGAATGAGATCATTTTGGGGGTAGATGTGGTTTCAAGGAAACAAGTAAGGTGAGGAGAGGGTGGCCAGGGAGGGTCTCATGAGAAGGCAACCTGGCAGCTGAGACTTGGAGGGTGAGACTCAGAAACCCGGGGAAAGCAGATGCAAAGGTCCTGGGGTCAGGTGAGGCTGAGGAACAGCAAGGAGTCACGGGACTGGAGGGGAGGAGAGGAGGGGAAAGAGAGGCAGGAGCCAAAACTGGGGAGGTAGGCAGGGGCCAGACCGTGTGGTGCGGGGCCTTGTGTTTGGCCAAGGGGCCTTTGGACTAGGGTCTGAGTATATGGTGAGTTGTGAGTGGTTTTGCAGCAGGAGAAAATAGTGGTGAGGACACGAAGTAGTTTTAAGTGAGGTGCCTGAACTCAGAGCTAGCACCGGGATCTGCTTCTAGTCCTTCGGAACCAGCACTGGGGAGCCCACACACCCACATGGATCCTGGGCCCAATCCAAGGACTGCCAAGCCTCAGGAGGTCCAGCCCCAGCCTGGTGAAGGTGTCAGATCTGGGCCAGGGGCAGGATGTGTCATAAGCATTCTGGTCACTCCTGCACTGGCTGCAGTCCCCTGGGGAGGGGATGGTACGGGCAGGGGTTGGGGGAAGGGGCAGCTGCCACACAAAGCCCCTGTTGAACAGAACCCCCGGCCAGCTGCCCAGGGCTGGGCAGGAGCCAGACTGGCCTCCCAGCATGCTCAGTGTCCTGCAGCCCAGCCCCCACCGACGGCCAGTGCTTCTCCTACCACTCCCAGGGCTCGGGGAAGCCTGTGGGACGTGGGGTCATCTTGTCCAGACCCCTAGCTCAGGACAAGGCTAGGTTCAGATCATCTCGATAACGGCCCCATTTCCAAGTTGCTCGGGTCCAGAAGCTCCACTCGCCTTTGATTCTGCTCTTTCCCTTTCCACCAACATCCAGTCATAATAATAACCAACTATCTGCTCCACATGTATTAACTCATTTGCTAATCAAGACAACTCTATGAGATGGATATCATTGTCATTCCCACTTTACAGATGAGGAAACTGAGGCACAGAAAGGGTAAGCATCTTGTCAAAATCCACACAGCCAAGTGGAAGATGTACAATTTGAACCCAGTCTGTCTGGTTCCATTGCTTTGTGCCATCTCTTCGAGAACTGGATAATATGTCACTTCCTCCAGGAAGCCTTCCCTACTACATCCTATTAGAATGCAGTAGTGGGAAGAGTCAGAAAGATATGTGTTCAAATCCCAGCTTTACTGCCTATGAATTGTTTTACTTAGAATCAGTCACTTAACATCTCTGGGTCTCAGGATTCCTAAAATGGGGACAAACAGTACTTTCACTCTCATTTGTCCTTCTGTTCTTTTTTGAAGTCTGTACAATTGTACCTGTGTTACTTATTGAAGAAATGAACAAAATAAAATATATTTCTTAAACAATAGTATCTATGTCGAGGGTGCTGACGGGCCCCTAGATCCCCCTCAGGGAAGGTGTTTGCTGCCCCAGCTGCAGGGAGTGTGGTCAGCAGACGGCCTTCGCTGGCAGCCCTGAGGGATTAGCTCCCGGACACCTCACGTCCCAGGACTGACCAGTGTAAAGGTCCATCAGCCTCAGCCCAGTTGGGACTTCTCTGACGGGCCATTCCAGCTCCAGAGCTCCAGAAGAGTTGGGCCTGCCAGGCCTGCCTCCTGGCTCAGCTTCTCCCTCGGGCCCTCCTGCTTCCGTCCTGCCCTTCCATAGCTGTTGGCCCCAAGGGCACCTAATGAGGCTCCCGCCTGCTAATCTCCACCTCCGAGTCTGCTTCCCAAACCCAATCTGCAATAACCGCAGTACGAGGGTGTAGGGCGATGATGCATGTCGAGTTCTTAGCACTTCCTATTTGCTGTGAGGTAGGATGGTTATTATATTCTTTAATTCCTCCCAACAAACCCGTGGAATAAGGACTTTGAGCTTTAGTTCACATATGAAAAAACTGGTGCCCAGAGAGGTTAAGGAACCTGTCCAAAGTGCCCCAGCGGGGCACTCCTAGTGGGGGAGCCCAGATTTAAAACCAGGTGCCCGGATCCCCGAGCCTGGGCTTCTGACTGGTGTCCACCGTTATTGGGCGGTTGCACTGCAACACTAACTGAAATTGAAAATTGAAGTGGGATGACAAAGAAAGCAGTATGAGAAGTAATTTTACGTTCCTTTACCTTCATATCAGATTGACCCTTAATTCACTGTGGTTCTGATCACCTTGGCTTACACGAGAGAATTAGGGGTGGAGTTTAAAAGGCAGGATAACTTGGGAGTTAAGGACACAAGCTCTGGGTTCAAATCCCAGCTCTATCTCCTGACTGCAAACACTCAGGCAAGTTCTTAGTCTCGCTTTGCCTCTGTTTCTTTGTCTCTAAAATGGGACGGCAGCAGCGTCTACTCTAACTCGTGTCAATATTCGCAAAGCACTTCAAGCAGCACCGGACCCTTGGAAAGTTCTGAAATCAGATGGGGGTTCAAACCTCAGCTCTGAAGCGGAGTAAAATTGTGTGACTTAGGAGAGTTGCTCCATCTTTCCATACCTCGGTCTTCCTACCTATAAAACGGGGATGAGGATATTGCCTACCTCCCAGGGTCAGTGTGAGGATTTAATGAGATTATACGTTATGACATGCAGTGCTGTGGCTGCGCCTCTGAACAGGGCTAGGCGAATCCGTATGCCCCGTCTAGAGGTCTAGAGAGTGAGGCCTCTTCAAATTCTGCGCCCTAGGTACCTCATTTGCCTCACCCTATTCCCAGCTCTGCCTCTGAGCTCACAGAGCCTTCCAGAATAATATTAATAACATTAATATTATAAAATCTAATGTATCATAGTGATTAAGAGCATAGACCCTGAAGCCAAACTGCCTAGATTAGAATCCTTAGTCCATAGCTGTGTGACTTTAGGTCAGTTACTCTACCTCTCTGTGCCTGTTTCCTTATCTACCAAATGGGGATTTTTTATAGAGGTTGGGAGGTTTAAATGAGTATATATGGGTAACACATGCTAGATAGTGCCTGGCACATGGTAAGCACCATGTTGTTCTTCCTCTGTGTTCATGGAGCCCTCTAGTCATGCTGTTACTATTATTGTTATTGTTTTTCATTCTTGTGTCCATTGTGAGCTCCTTGAGGGTCCAGGTCGTACTTTACTCTCTCATTCTCAGCAGCCCCAGGCCTGAGTGTGGCCCCAAGGTAGGGACTATTGTCACCCCCATGTGGCAAATGAGGAAACTGGGGGTGCCTGCAGGGCCCCTGCCAGCCACTGCCCTGATCCTGGGGCCTGCAGTTGGGGCAGGAGCTTGTCCACGCCTCCCCAGGCCTGCAGCCCACCCCTTCTCCTGCCCTGGGTCTTACTTCACAGCCTTTGGCCATGGCGAAGCCCCCTCCCAGGAGAAGGATGATGTTCCAAGGCACTGTCTCCTGGGCCTTCTTCCATGTCAGCAGGGGCTTTGTCTCCGTGTTGGAGGCTGCATGGAGAGAAAGGTGCATACACTCAGGGACGCTCAGCCTGAAGAAGGGTCCCCCACCACTTGCAGCCCCATTTTGGGGAAGCACTAGTCTGATTTTGGAGTTTTAGGGAAACAAACCATTAGAATCAAAATGGGGTGTCTGCTGTATTCAGAATGGAAATAGTTTTCACAGTTCCCATGGCTTGAGCATTTCCGGAACCAGGTGTTGCATACCTGGGACATCATTTAAATCTCACAAAGCTCTTCCAGCATAAGTGCTAATTTTATCCTCATTTACAAGAGAAAAGGCTTCTTTTTAACTGAATGTGTACAGAGGGGATAAAAAGAGGAAGGAAATCAGGGAAATAGAAACTAAAGGTGTCTCTGGCCATGGGATTATGGCTGAGACAGTGAATAGGACAGGGGTGGGGCAGCAAGCTTTGTCTGTAAAGGGTTAGAAAGTGAATGGTTTAGGCTTTGTGGGGCACTGGGTCTTTGTGGCCACTCCTCTGCCCTCATAGGGTGAAAGAAGCCACAGGCAATACGTAAACAGAGGGAAGTGGCTGTGTTCCAATCAAACTCGACAAAAGCAGATGATGGGCTGGGTTTGGCCTGTGGGTCCTAGTTTACCAGTCCCTGGGTTGGGAGCAGAGGCCCCTCCTGGGCCTTGGGACATGCTCACCATTTGACCTTGACCCAGTGACCTCACCTCTGAGCCCCCCTTTCCTCAGTGACACATGACCCAACAACAGAGCCCAAAGGGCTCTTTGAGCACAGACTGTGGCAATGACGGAGCCCTATGTGGGGGGGACCAGTTCTGTATAGGTCACCGTTGCATCTCCAGTATCCAGAACAGTGTGTGGCTCCTGGTAGCTGCCTCACAAACACTTGTCAGATAATGTGTATGAGATGCATACGCAATGCCTGGTGCAGAGCAAGCGCTCCTCAAGTGGAACTTTTCTTTGTAGGCTGTGACTGGGGTTGGGAAGCGGCCTGGGAGGACAAGTCTGGCTCGTCAGCTCAGGGTGATTCCCCAAACAAAATTTTATAATCAGGAAATAAAGACCACGAAAGCTATTTAATAAAATCCCTCCACTAATGACCTGTGCAGCAGGTGTGTACACACAGCTCAGGTGTTGTGTGAGCCAGGGGATTCTTGGGCCAAATGCAAACACTATTAAACCCAGAACTGGAAAAGACCACTGGAGAGGTCAGCTGGCCCAGCCCTCTGCCTTCAGGTGATAAAAGAGAATTTCATTAAAGGGCAGCCAAGGTCTGGAGAAGAAAGTGACTTACTTGGCCCATCATAGCAGGGAAGGGCCAGAGGGGAGAAAGACGAGGCCCTGGACCTGAGCTTCATGTAACAGAGAGTATATGAGTGAACAAATGGCGAGTGTTTATAAGACCACCTACCTGACACTTGGTGAGCACTCGATATTAACATGAGTTATTGTTGTTACTATTATTTTCCCATCCAGCCCTGCTTGATGCTATTTCTTACAAGTTCTATTTATGAGAATTTTCTGCTTCCAGCTTGACTTGAACGTTGCTGGCTTTCTAGAGTAGTGGCTAAAAGTACAGGTGTTAACGTTCAACTCGATTTGAATCCTTGCTCTGCTCTTCGCCGGCCGTGTGACTCGGGCCAGTGACTCTGCCTCCCTGAGTCTCAGTGTCCTTACCTGCAAAATGAGAGACTCAGCAACTTATTGGGAAGATGAAATGGGCCCATGCGTGCAGAGGGCTCAGCACAGGGCCTGGCCTGGAGCAAGTCCTCAGGTCATTTATTGAACAAATATATATTTAGCACCAACTATTTGCCAAGCACTGCTTGAAAGCACTGGGGGTAACAAGTGTCCAAACCAGAAAATCCCTCCCCTTGGGGAACTTACATTCCAAGAGGGGAGACAGATGATAAACAAATAAATACATAATGTTAGGAAATTATGAGAGCTATGAAGAAAAATGAAATAGGGTAAAGGGATGGAGGATGACAAAGGAGGGGTGTGTTTCCAGGTGGCATGGTCAGGTGACATCTGGACAGTCTTGAATGCAGTGATGAGCAAGCTGCGCAGATATCTGGAGGAAGAGCTCCCAGTGCAGAGAGGAAATGGAAGTCATCGACACCATCGTCATCATCCCCATCATTGTCACCATGAATCACAGGCAAGTACCTGGTGGGTACCTGACCAGTACTTGTTGAAGGACCATAAAGGCAGAGAAATGCCAGAGCAACACGGGCCCATAGAAGACTGGGGGGTGGTGCACATAATGAGAAAATCAAGGTGGCCTGGAAACCTGGGTTCTAAATCCTGCCTCTTTTTAATAACTTGCTGTGTGACCTTGATCAGGTCACTCTCTCCCTGGGCCTCTGATTCTTCACCACTAATTCTTTGACCATGTAAGCACTGAGTGCTGGATACTAGAATCATTTCAGCCAAGTGACAGGCGATGCCCCTCAAGTTCCTTCTCCCCAAGGAGGCAGAGGCCACGAGGAGGCAGAAGCTACCAGGAGTCCGAGGCTCTGAGGGAGTAGACAGGTTTCATGAAGTAGGAAACCTGATAAGAGGGTAGAAGCAGAAAGCATGAGGGAGGAGATGCTGCGAGGCCACAGACTCCAAGGTTGGACCAAGACTACGTGGAAGCAGAACTGGCGGAAGCCACGAGTAGTAGATCATAAGACAGAATGGGCCTTAAGAAGGAAAAGACATTTCAAGAGAATGGAAGTTATCCAAAAGCAGATAATGTAACGAAGCAGAAGCTATAATGATGCAGAGACTAAGAAGCAAAAGGAACTATGAGGAGGTCAAGAACTGACACACCAGTGAGGAAGTGAGAAGAGAAGCAGAGAGTAGACAGGAACTGCATCCCGTTCAACCGTGGAGCCCCAGAGCTGGCAGTCTAAGGCCCCTGGGATCCATGTCCAGCCCTGGGATGCTGGTCCTGCAATGCTACAACCACCATTATGGACCCGGTGAAATCCCTGTTTCCCTATTGATCCTCAAGCTCCACCCCCTGCACTGAAAACCCCGCAGCTCACAGTAGAAAATAGTGAGATGGAAACCCCTAATTCCTGGTCCAGAGCTCATCCCACTGGCCCAGGTGGAGAATCTGGCCAGCCTTTGCTGCCTTCAGCTGACAGCAGGTGTCAACACCTTTTCCTGGGTGTCATCTGCAGGAAGCCTGAGGTGAGCTGGAATGCTCGGTGATTTTTCCTTTACATGGAATTTGAATGCCATCAGGCAGTTTCGCCTCAGTCCCCACCACTTCCTATAAGTTTACATCCACCTCGGTTTTTTCATACCTGCTCCCTCAGACAGCTGAGCTGCAGCCCCATAAACACTGTCAGATAATGTGTATGATAATGTGCATGATCAGGAGGCTGTGAAGTTTTTCTATAAAGGACCAAAGAGTAAATATTTTTGGCTTTGCAGGCCAAGATTAAAATCGAGGCCATTGTGTGGGTAGTTATATAATGAGAGAGAAAGCAAATTCCCACTAATTTCATATTGAGGAATAATAAAATTTTGATGGACACTGAAATTTGAATTTCAGCAATGGCCATGTGTTGCAAAGTATTATTTTCCTCTTGCTTTTTTCCCCAACCATTAAAAAATGTAAAAACCCCAGGCTGTGCAAAAGCAGACAGATGGCTGGATTTGGTCCATGCATTGGAGATGCCCACCCCTGCCCTAGACCTTCACCTTGGGCAGCCCTGAGTCCCCAGACAGGTCCATGCTCAGGCAGCAGAAGGGGAACAAATCACGTGGTTAGTACCAGCCAGCTGTGCACTAGAGCCCAGCCTTGGGCATCTTACCTTTGAAGTCAAACCACCACTTGAGAGAGGGCCTTTGGGACGGGAAGAAGAACAAGATGGTGATAATGCTCACACCAGTGACAGCATCGGAAAGGAACCTACAATGACAAGGCCCCAAAGCACGTGACCCCGGGCGCCTCAGCAGGCCTGAGTTCCCCAGGTTTGCAAATGAGGGTCTGGGGAAGGGAATTAGGCCTGCGGGGAAGGGGGCATTGCTGGAGGCAGGGCCACCGCATTCCCTCCTGCCCCACTCTGGCCTGAATGCACCCACCCGTGGATGCAGAAGCCTTTCTCCGACATCTCCCAGGGGCATGTTTAGATGCTACTTTGCCAAGCAAATGCTTGACCTCCCAATTCAAGGACCCTAAGAAGAGGAGAAAATCTGAGAGCCACAGAATATAGGGCTCAAGGAACCTCCATAAATCACCTTAACTCAGACTCTTGAAGAGCCCTGTGTATATCTGTTAATCTTTGGCTTGAATTTCTCCTGGGACAGGCAGCTCACTACCAGAGAAGCAATCCATTCACACTAGCAGACACCAGATGGACCCAGCCTCACAGCCCCTCAAAACCTAACTGCCACCTTGGGGGAGCTTTGTAGACACTAAGCTCATGAGAGCCTCAGAAATAGCCCTCAGAGGCAGGCATCTTCCATTTCAGATGAGGAATCTGAGGGTCAGAGAGCAGAAGGGACTTGTTCAAAGCCAGACAAGGAATGGTCCGTGAGAAGATGGGCTTTGAACTCAGATTTTTCTGGCTCCAAGTTCAGAGCCAATTGCTAACAAAAGCCCTTTCAGCCCACACCTTTGGGAAAAACAATGTTCAAAGAACTAAGAAATTGGAAAAGATAGTCAATATCACTCTAATCAAAGAAATACCAATTAAAACATAGACGGAATCCCATTTGTCTGCTAACAGACAGGCAAAATCTGGAAAGGGAGATAAGATGCTGTGAAGGTATGGGAACACAACACCCACAGTGGGGGAATAGAATGACCTAAACTTCTGGAGGGCAGATGGCCGCACGTTTCACAATTTTAAACCTGAATACCCCTTGATCCAGTTATTCTACTTCTAGGAATTTACCCTCAAGACTCTTGTACATAGATTATGGACAAAGATGTTCATTTTCTATAAGGGTAAAAACAAGTGGACATGCTTTTTTAAAAATGTGTTCTATCCATATAATGAAATACCCTGTATTTGTTTTGTTCTTAAAAAAAAAGATAAAAGATAATGTCAATCTTTAAGTACTAATATAGAAATACAGTTAAGATACTATACAATTTTTTTAAAGCAGGCTTTTATTTGCAGCACTGGACACAATCCAAAAGGAATTGGTTAAAGAAATTAAGATGCTTCCATTCTATAGAATACTATGCAGTGTTTAAAAAGAATGAAGTAGTTTAGAAATAGCTAGCTGTCCATGATCATATTATTTATTGAATGTTCCAATTTGTTATTCTAGATATACATGTGTGTATGCTTACATTTATTATGTGTGTATGAATATTTGTATATATGTATATATGTATATATTTGTTGTGTGTGTCAGATCTGGGGTGTTACACACCAAACTGTTAGAATTGATAATCTCTGGGGAGTGGAATTGAATGTAGAAGATGAAAGACAACTAAATTTTACTTTTACAATTCAGTATTGTGGGAATTTTTTATAATGAGTGTACATAACTTTTTAGTTAAAAAAAAGAATGAGAAAAAAGCAGGTCAAAAATAATCTGTATAATGTGATCACATTTCTGTTTAAAAATCTTGTGTTTAGATGGGTTTACTTTTAACTAGTTCGCATGAGTTTTAAAAATACCTTTTACTGAGGAATTTACATGGAATAAAATTTGCCCATTTTCAGAAAACAGGTCAATGAATTTTGACAACTATATATAGTCCTGTAACTACCAATGTGATCAAGAAGTGGAACAGTTCCCAGGTAAGCATTCATTAAGAGCCAGAAAAGATGTTTCAGGACTGGAAACTGTGATTCTAGGTGATTTTGACTTTCTTTGAATTGCTGGAATGTTTATAACAGTCATTTTTTATCTGAAAACAAAAACAAAAACAAAGTACCTACATTTTGGAAACATAAAAGAATGGTAGTAATAATAAGAGCCACTTCTCTTGGCTGAAATCATATTGCTTCTTCCTCATAACCATCCTCATGAGATCACAAATTAAATCACCCCATTTTACCAGCAAGGAATTTGAGGCTTAGAGGGTGACACATCCAGAGCTGCATTATCTAACATGGGAGCCACAAGCCATGTGGACAACGAAAATGTGGCAAGACCAGTTGAAATGTGCTTTAAGTAAATAATACACCCTGGATTTTGAATATTTAGAATGAAAAAAAAAAGAATGTAAAATATTTAATAATTATTTATATTGACTACATATTGAAATAATAATAGGTCAGATATACTTGTTTAAATAAAACACATTATTAAAATTAACTTCATCATTACTTTTACAATGTGTCTACTAGAAAATTTAAAATTGCATATGTGGTTCACATTGTAAGTCTCTTGTATGGTGCAGATTGAAGCCATCAGATATCACCAAATCTAGCAGACACATCTCTTATCTTGTCATGTTCCAACTTGCACCAGAATTCAACACAGTTGCCTGCTCACTCCCCTCTCTTGATCTCTGCTTGTCCACTGCTCCAGGTTTTTCCTTCTACCTCACTGCTTCTTCATTTTCCTAATTGAATCCTTCTCTTCTACCCAGCTCCTAAGTGCTGGGGTTCCTCAGGGTCTTTTTTATACCCTCTCTATAGTCTTTCCCTAATTGAGCTTATCAATTTCTAGGGATTTAAGTTCCAAATTTATAGGGCTGACTCAGATTTATATCTGCAGCCCAAACTCCACTCTGAGCTCCAGTCTTAACATATCCAGCCGCCTAGTGTGGTATTTGAAAGGCATGTCAGACTTGGCAAGTCTAGACCTAGTCCAAAATGGGATTGTTGACAAGCCACTCCCAACCCCTTAAAGAACGTTCTTCTCCAACTAAGTAACCACCATCCAGGCAGGTATTCCTTTCCCTCAAGTCATTCCTAACTTTGAAATATATGTTGATTGCTCCATCTCCATCGCTACCCTCTTCATTCAAGCCATCGCAGCCTTCCTCCTAGCCCAGCAGTCAGCGAGCATCTTCTGTAAAGGGCCAGGCAGTAAATATTTTTGACTTTGCAGGCCACACAGTCTCTGACACAATGACTCAACTCTGACAGTGTGGTGTGAAAGCACCACAGACAATCCATAAATGAATGGGTGTGGCTATGAGCCAATAAAACTTTATTTATAGGCACTGAAACATGAATTCCCTATAATTCTCATATGTCATGAAATATTATTCATCTGTTGATTTTTTTCAGCCATTTAAAAATGTAAAAACCATTTTTAGCTCCTGGACCATACAAAAACAAGTAGGAGGCCAGATTTGGCTCATGACCCCATCCCAGATTACTGTCAGACCTCCTAACTGCTTTCCCCACATTTTTACCCCCACTACCCATTGCCTAATAAGTATAACAAATACATATCAAGTTCTTCCTATGCGCTGTTCTAAGCACTTTGATATGTATTAACTCATTTATCCACAGAACAACATGGTGAGAAGTGTACGATTAGAATCTCCATTTTACTGATGAGGAACAGAGGCACGGAGAGGTTAAGGGACTTAAAACCCTCCAATAGCTTCCACTGTTCTCAGCAGAGAAGACCAAGATGCTTAGCGTGCCCGAACAGACCCTCCGTGGTCTGGTGCTGGCTGCCCTTCTAGCCATGTCTCGCCCACTCTCTCCCCTGCCCACCACTCCAGAGCCAGCCTGGCTTCCTTCAGCTCCTCAAAGGTACTAAGTTCGTTCCTACCCCAGGCCTCCACTGACACTCCCAGTCTGTCTCTGCTGCTTTTACCTCCACTTTTCCTAACCTTTGAGTCTCTTTCCAGAACTATCCAAAGTCACCCCCCCCACTCCATTACTTAATGATATAACTTTTTCACTGTTTCCTTCAAAGTGAGCATTTCATTTGACAGTTATTTTGTTGTCTACTTCATTTTTGTCTGTGTCCCCAGCATCGAGCATAGTGTTTAGCACATAATAGGCACTCAATAAATGTTGAATGAATGAATGAATGATTTACTCAGAGTCACACAACTTCTAAGTGGCAGAGCTGGAATTAGAACCCAGGTTTGTCTGATTCCAAATTTAAAGCTCTTAAGAGACAAGAAACCAGATGTTTTATCATCCAAACCTAAACTCTTTGAAAGTGAAAGAGGATGCTCTTATATTAATATGGGGCAAGAGGTGTCAACCTGGATGCAGGGGCCTGGCCCTGCTGCCTCTCCAGCTCCAGGTACCCCATCCCCATCCCAGAACCTCCCAATTGGGCTCCATTCTGTGGGTCCCCAGAATCTTACCCGGGGGTGAAGAGGCTGGCCCAGCCAGGAATAAACTTCGGGTCCCGGGAGAAGAGGAGGACGGCAAACATGCAGAAAAGGGTGAACACAGCCTGTTCCGCAAACCTGTGATACCGACATGCGGGCAGAAAGGTGACCGTGGGCCTTGGCTGACCGCGGCGCAGAAAGTTCTCAGGCAGGCGCACACCCAGAGCCTGGGCGTGACTGAGAAAGCTGAAGAGATAATTCACTCCCCAGAGAGTCCCCGGGGAGGCAAGGTGGGAAGGGGGTGCAATGGCGAGGTGACTCGAGTCCAGGTGCTTCCACACTGCCCCAGGTTCCTTCCTGAGCATCAGCACCCCTCCCCAAAACTATCTGTATCATTCCTGCCAGGAATTTCCCAGGACCCTGAGGACAGTCAAGAAAGAGTAAGAAAAAGAGAAACAGAGACAGACAGGCAGACAGGCAGACAGGCAGGCATAGGGGGAGGTGGCAGTCGCCCCAAAAGAGTGAGGTACAGAGAGAGGGAGGACAGAGGCAGAAAGAGAAGAAGCCCCAAATAGTAAATATCTACCCACACTGCCCATTTCACAGGTTGAGAAGCAGAGCCCAGAGAGGGTTAGTGCCTTGCCGGAGGCCACACAGGAAGTTAGCAGCAGAGCCAGCCCTTGAATGGAGGCCTCCTGACCCTAGTTATCTTTGCCTCCTAGGAAACATGCGTTAAACAAGACAGAGGTCCTGGAAGCCACTGGAAACTGCCGTGGTGCCCTGTGTACCAGGAGAGGGAGGTGTGTTTTGTGGGAAGGTGACAGGTCCTCTCTGCAAGACCACGCTGACAAGCCAACTACTATCCTCAGAAATCCCACCATGCAGGTCACAGGGCACCTACACCAGCGTCAGGTCAAGGGGCAGACTGCGTAGGTCACCTCCCAACCCTCAAGCAGAAATTCCCTTGGGACCCACCCCCCAGGGGGCTGGAAGGCCAAGCCGGGAGGTGGTTCCCCTGAAAGTCCAGTGCCCACTCTCCCCACTCTGAGGGTCCCACGCACTTGAGGGGCCCCAGGTTCTGGAATTCCTCCCGAATCACGGTTCGAGCCCTGTCTTCAGCATCAGCCTTTATCTCAGATTTCTTCCTCAAGGCCCTGGAATAGAAAGTGGGGAGGTTAGCAGTGGCCGCTACCTTCTCCTCTTCTCCGCCACATTCTCTCAGTCCTGGACACTGCCACAGCCCAGGGACCATCTTTCCTTTCCAAAAGTTGTTCTCCCCACCCACCATCTTTCCTTTCCAAAAGTTGTTCTCCCCACCTGTGGCCTGGGTGATTTTTTAAAAAATGCAAGTCACATCCTATGACTCACAGGCTTAAACTCATTTGGTGGTTCAAGCAGGCACACGAATAAAAAGACAAATCAGCAGAACAAAATAAAAAGTCCAGAAGTAGGCCCAAACCCTTATGGGGATTTAGTCTATGATAAAATTGGTGGCTCAGGTCAGTGTGCAAAAGGCGGACCATTCAGAAAATGGCATTAGGACAACAGGGTGTCCTGACAAAAATGAAGTTGTATATAAACCTGACACCGTATACCATGGCTAAATTCCAGATAGACCGAAGATTTAAATGTAAAAAATAAAGCTATAAAAGTATTAGAAAAAACCATGGGATTATTCTTTTATAACCCTGCATTGAGGATACCTTTCTAATTATCATTGAAAATTCAGAAGCCATATGAGAAAACTTGATAAATTCACCCAAATACATTTTTTTAAGCCTGCATAGAAAAAGGCACCATAACCAAAATCAAAGACAAACCAGGAAAAAATATTTGCAACTCATATTGCAAAATAAGGGTTAATTTTTTTTTTTAACTTTTATCAAAAAATTAAAAGAAAAACATTTCAAACTAAACAAAGGAATAAGAAAAGCAAATATCCTAAAGTAACTACATTGCATCCAGTATGCTCCTACCATACCCCAAGAAAATTAACGAACCATAGTCATTCCTGAGCATTCCCATATCATTAAGATTACCCTCAATATCTTATCTATTCTTATTAGATTTTCACCCCCCTTTACTAGTTGTTGTTTAACTCTAGGTCCCCTATATTCTACAACATAAGATACCTGTTTTATGTTTTTTACACAGTTCACATTAGGGGTAACATACAATATCTCTCCTTTTGTATCTGACTTATTTCATTCAACATTATGTCCTCAAGGTCCATCTATGTTGTCATATGCTTCATGACCTCGTTCTTCTCACTGCCGCATAGTATTCCATCGTATGTATGTATCACAGTTCATTTATCTACTCTTCTGATGTAGGACATTTAGGTTGCTTCCATCTCTTGGCAACTGTGAACAATGCTGGTATGAACATCGGTGTACTAATATCTGTTTGTGTCACTGCTTTCAGGTCATCTCGGTAAATACCAAGAAGTGAAATTGCTGGATCATAGGGTATCTCAATACCTAATTTTCTGATGAACCGCCAAACTGTCTTCCAGAGTGGCTGAACCATTAAACAGTCCCACCAGCAATGAATAGGAGTTCCAATTTCTCCACATCCTCTCCAGCATTTGTAGTTTCATGTTTGCTTAATGGCAGCCATTCTTATTGGTGTGAGATGGTACCTCTTTGTGGTCTTAATTGTATCTCCCTAATAATTAGCGAAGATGAACATTTTTTCATGTTTTTAGCCATTTGTATTTCCTCTTTGGAGAAATGTCTTTTCATATCTTTTGCCCATTTTATAGATGGGCTAGTTGTACTAATGTCATTGAGTTGTAAGATTTCTTTATATATACAGGATATCAGTCTTTTATCAGATAGATAATCTTTCTAATATATAAAGAACACTAGAAATCAATAAGACCAAGACCAACAACCCAGTTTTAAAAATGTACAAAGGCTATGAACAGACAGTTCAACAATTGAAAGGAAAGGAAATATGAATGGCTCCCAAACATATGAAAACTAGTTCAAAACTACTCGATAAAATAAATGCAGATTATTTTTTTCTTCCATCAGATTGGCAAAAAACCACTCTGCTACTGGGAAGCAGACACTCTCATACGTTGTTAATGAGAGAGCAAATTAGTACAATCCCTATGGAGAATGACTTGACAGTATCTATTAAAATAAAAATGTGTTTCTTCTCTGACTCAGAAATCCC
>PVKY010005245.1:0-17782 GCA_004027775.1 Bradypus variegatus
TTCCTCCCTCCTTCCTTCCCTCCTCCCTCCCTTTTATTCTTCCATCAGATCCTCGGGTGCCTTTTCTGTCCCCGCAGCTCTGCTAGGCTCTAGGATTTTAGCAGCTAACAGGAGTCCCTTTCAGTCCTTGGGTGGCTCACAGAGCAGAAGGTGACTCCAGGAGGTGGTCATCGTGCAAGATGACAAGGTGCATGGCCAGGGCAGGCACAGGGGCTATGGGGCCCTTAGGATGTCATCTAACATCCTGGGGCAGGGCGGGCTTCCTGGAGGAGGTGGCACTTCCCAGCCCCTGGTACAGACACCACCTGTGACAGGGCCTCCTAAGCGTGTTGTGATTAATCAGAGTTTCCATAAGGTGCCACGTTGCACCCACCAGGACGGGGATCGTTGAAAGGACTGGCCAAGTCATCTGCAAGAGCGTCCGATTGTTTTTACCACACAACCCAGCTATTGGGTTTCTAGGTATTTACCCAAACGAGCTGAAAACTGCACATGAATTTTGATGGCAGCTTTGTTCATAGCAGCCCAAACCTGGAAGCAACCAAGATGTCCTTCAGCGGGTGAGTGGAAAACACACCGTGGTCTGTACACACAGCGGAGTATTATTCAGAGATAAAAAGAAATGAGTCACAAAAGGACATGGAGGCACCTTAAATGCACACTGCTGAGTGAAGGAAGCCAGTCTGCAAAGGGTCCTTACGAATGATTGCAGCTATGTGACATTCTGGAAAAGGCAGTAAAGAGATCAGTGGTCCCGGGGGTCTCAGGAGGGGGTGGAGGGATGGGTGGGGGAGCCCAGGACATGCCAAGGGCAGTGAAGCTCTTCTGTGCGACATCGTGACGGTGGGTGCGTGGCATTAGGCCCTTGTCATAAACCCACAGAACTGCACGGTGCAAAGAGGGGGCCCTATTGTGAATGACGGATACCAGGAAGGTTAGTGTGTCAATGTCGGTTCCTCACTTGTAACAAATGCACAATGGAAGGCAAGATGCAAATAAGAGAACTGTGGAAGGGAGAGCGAGGGGGCACACGGGGTCTGGCCACACTTTCTGTGTAAAAAAATATGAAACATGGATAAAAGAAAATGAAACAAAGAAATAGATGAAAAGTATTACTGAGAACTTGATTTTAAAAAGAGAGAGAGAGAGAGAGACTGACAGAGTTCTGGAGAAGACAGGAAGCAGCTGCCCGCACCCCCCACCCTCCTCCCGTGGCTGGAGGGGCCACCTCTTCGGAAACCAGAAGGCAGTTTCTGACAGAGGTGTTCGGCTTTGCTAATGCTGCCAGAATGCAAAATACCAGGAATGGATTTGTTTTCATAGAGGGGTTTATTTGTTTACAAAGTTACATTCATAAGGCCATAAAGTATCCAAGGTAATGCCTCATCCACAGGGCACCTTCACTGGAGAAAGGCCATTGTTGTCCAGAAAACCTCTGTTAGCTCAGAAGGCTCGTGGCTGGTGTCTGCTTGCTCCCAGATTACATTTCAAAATGGCGTCTCGTTGCTCTTGGGGTGTTTTGTCCTCTCTTAGCTGCAGCCCCTCTTCCCAATCATCTCAGTTGCTCTCCTCTCCTGTGCGTTCTTCAAAGTGTCCCTCTTGGCTGTAGCAAGCTCACTCCTTCTGTCTGAGCTTACATAGTGCTCCAGTGAACTAATCAAGGCCCACACTGAATGGGGGGGCCACACCTCCATGGAAATTATCTAATCAGAGTCATCACCCACAGCTAGGTGGGGCGCATCTCCATGGAACACTCAATCAAAGAATTACAATCTAATCAACACTAACACATCTGCCCATACAAGATTGCATAAAGATAATGGCGTTTTGGGGGACGTAATACATTCACACTGGCACAGAAGGCAAACGCACACTTACCTCAGGACCCAGCTATTCCAGTCCTGGACACAAATCTAAAAAATAATAGTGCCTACACCCACCAAAAGACATATGCTAATGTTCTTAGCAGCTTGACTCAAAATATTCAAATACTGGAAACACCCACATGCCCATCAACAATGGAATGAATAAAGAAAGGGCTGGCACACCCGACCAGGGGAGGGTATGCTACTCAACAATGAGAAGGAATGAGCAGGAAAGGCACACAAAAATACAGACGAAGCTGGCAGTGTTATGCTAAGAGAAAGAAGCCAGCCATAGATGAGCACACACTACCTGCTTCTCGTGTACGAATTCCCAAAACAGGCAAAGCTGCTGTATGGAGACAGACATGAGGGTAGTGGTTATGGGGTGGGGGATAAAATGGAGCCTTCTGGGTTGCTATAAAAGTTCTATAACTTGTTTTATAATTTGATGGGTGCATGGGTATGCACCTCGAGGTTTATGCATTCAAACTTACTTCATGTAAAATACCTCTCCACTTTTAAAATACATTAAATGAAAAAAGACTCCAGTGCAGTGGGGAGAGCACTGGACCACGAGTCCAAAGACTTCACAGTGGCCTGAAACCAAGAGGCATGGGGCATGTCAGGAGGGTCTGGGGAGGGATAAAGAGGGTGCTGCAGACAAAGAACCTCCAGAGACCCCCCCAGGGTGAGCAAGCACAGAGGAGGAGCCCAGGGCTGTTGGAACTTCCACCTGCAATATCCAAATGGGATCCTGGATTCTGCTCCTCTGGAGAGGGACAGAAGGTCTGGAATGGCTTCTACCACAGCCTGGTGGGCTGCATTGCTTTGAATGCTTCCAGGCTTTGGCATTGCAGGTATTAGAATCAATGACACCTACCTTTGGGAATCCCATAACGTCCCAAACTTATCTGACCCCAGAATATTTTTTTCTTGGCACACCTGCCAACATTTTACGGAATGTACTTTTGCAAATAAAGGTCTCCTAGTTGTTTAGAGTTGTCCTAACAACTATGTAATGAAATGGAAGATAATGTTCTTCATATAATGTTAAGTGGGAAGAAGGCAAAGTGGGTTCCTGGTGAACACTGTTGAATTTTCATCTAATTTCCCTCCTTCCCAGAACTTGATCAAAGTTATGGTAAAGGGATTATTAAAGATGTACTCTCACAAGGATGTGGAGAATAGTAAAGGCAATTTTAAAAAGTAGACAGAGGATGATGGAGTGACAACTCTGACTTAGAAGAATGACTTGGGAAAGCTGAACCCCATGGTGACAGCAGGGAAGGTGGAAAAGGAAAAAAAGAGCTATTTATACAGCAGAATCCTAAAAATAAGTCAAGAATGGGCAGCACCAGTGTCTCTACAAGAAGGGGCAAGAGCTTTTGAGAGGCAGGTAGAGCCCTGGATCCCTCCCAAAACCCCCACCCCAGGGAGGCCAGTCCTTCCCTCTTTGGAAGAACAACCAAAAGTTCTTTTCTAGAAAAGGCAAGGCTGGAGGATGCCAGGTACAATTGAGGGCCCGGGTACCTTATCCAAAATGGGACAGTTAAGTGACCCCATGAATTCTGGTCCTCCCTCACTGGCTCCCAGAATACAGCAGCCAGACCTTACCCTCCATGCAGGTTTCTGGGAGATTATCCTATGTGACCTGATCCAACCCAAAAAGAAAGACCCAAGGATACTGACATCAGGGGGTTCTTACAAAACAACAACATCCTAGATCATTCTGCAGTGAAGCTTATTGTGGTCACACTCCACTCCTGAACTTCTGATCAGCTCTTTGGTCCTCCGTGAGCCCCCAGACCTCTGTGAACAGCCTCAAACATGGAAGATTAACACTGAAACAGCCAACAGAAAAATGCAACTTGGAAGAAACAGAGACTATTAGGGAAAAGAAAACTCTCACAACTGTATTAGCAGCAGTCAGCTGTCATCAATACCCTTAGAGATATAAGCCATCCCATGCAGGAACAAGAACAGGGTGCTATCAAAAAGGAACACTCAGAGAACAAAAATGAAGTCCTTGATTTAGAAACAAAAATCAGAACAGAAGTGAGAAATTCAATAGGAGAGTTAGAAAACAGAGTTGAACAAAAATCCCTGAAAGTAAAAGGAAAAGAGAGGGAAGGAGAGGGGAAAGGAAGGAGAGAGGAAAAGAGAGTGAGAGAGAATGAGGAAATCTAGAGAATCGGTACAGAAGATCCAACATCCAAATAACAGGGGTTACAGATGTATGAAAGAGAAAAAAATGGAGTTGAAGAACTCATCAATAAAATAATTCCAGGTGATTTCCCAACTCTGAAAGGCTTAGGTTTCCAGATTGAAGAGGCCCACAAAATACACAGTGTAGTAAATAATCTAGACCTACACCATGGCATATGACTGTGAAATTTTACTACATGTTGGACAAACATAAGGTTCTACAAGCTTCCCGTGAGAAAAACCAGATCATACTAAAAAGATAAGTTATTAGGCTGGTTTCAGAATTCTTATTGCAAATAAGAAAACAATGGTATAAAGCCTTCAACCTTCTCAGGGAAAACTGTTTCCTACCCAAAATTCTATGTCCAGCCAAATTATCAATCAAGTATAACACGAAAGGTCCCCAGAAAATTTACCTACCAGCCACACTTCCCCGAGAAGCTACTGAAAGATGTGCTACAACAAAAATGAGGGAAAAGACCAAGAAAGAGAAGCCTGGAGAAACAGCAAGTAGCTCAACGAACATGGGTGAGGGGTGAGGGGTGAGGGATGGCCCCAGAAAGACTGAAGGGGCATCCCTGGATGACAGCCATGTACTCAACACAGAGCACTGCCAGTCCAGTGACCACAGAGTGAGTCAAGATACAGGCGTAAGGAAGGCTGTGGTCACCAGGATTTGGGCTGCCATTGTACCTGAGCACAGAATGCTGTGGAGTGATTCTTATCTTTACTTGTTTAGGGTTCATTTGTGTCCCCCAAAAGGATATGTGCAAGTGCTAATCCCCAGTATCTATGAATGTGACTTTCTTTGAAATTGGGTTTTGTAGATGTGGTTCGTTAAGATGGGGTCATACTGGATTAGGTTGGGTGCCCAATATGAGTGGTGGCTTTGCAGGACAGCCCTACCAGAAGACGGAGTTTGAACACAGAGGGAAGGCAGCTGTGTGAAAACAGGCAGAGGTTAGAATGATGTGGCCACAGGCCAAAGGATGCAAGGATGGCCAGTAACCGCCAAAAGCAGGGAGAGGTGAGGGAGCATCCATCCCGAGAGACTTGGGAGGGAGTACGGCCCTGCCGCCACCATGACCCCAGCCTCTGGCCTCCATAGCTGTGAGAGGATCCACCACTGTTGTGTTAAGCTGCCCAGATCGTGGTGCTTTGTCACGGCGGCCCCAGGAGACTAAGACACTCAGTGTTTGCTAGAGCTGACGAAATGCAATACACAAGAAACGGGCTGGCTTTTACAATGGGGATTTATTAACTTACAGTTCTTGGGCCATGAAAAAGTCCAAGTCAAGGCATCAACAGGACGCTACCTGGACTCTGAAGACAGGCTGCCGGCATCCGGGACACCTCTGTCACGTGGCCAGGCACACGGTGTGTCTCCTGGTCTCCCCCTTCTCTCCCAGGTTTCGTTGCTTTCAAGCTTCTGGCTTCAGTGGCTTCCTCTGAGCTTCTGCATGTTTCTCTCTTTTAGCTTCTGTCTCTCTTAGTTTCAGTGCGTCCTTCTCTCTAAACCTCTCTGGGGCTTTTTTCTGTCTTTTATCCTCTTATAAAGGACTCCAGTAAGAGGATTAGACCCATCTTGAATGATGTGGGTCACATCTCAATTGAAATAACCTAATCAAAAGGTCCCACTACTTGAGAAAGCCTTCTTGACCAAAAGGGGGAAGAGAAGTGAAACAAAATAAAGTTTCAGTGGCCAAGAGATTTCAAATGGAGTCAAGAGGTCATTCTGGAGGGCATTCTTATGTATTATATAGATATCTCATTTTGTTTTTTAGTGTATTGGAATAGGTAGAAAAATACTTCAAGAAAAATACTTCTTGAAGACAGTTGTATAAATATATATCTTATATGGTGTGACCACGTGACTGTGAAAATCTTGTGGCTCACATTCCCTTTATCTAGTGTATGGACAGACGAGTAGAAAAATGGGACAAAAAGTAAATGAATAATGGGAGGGTGGGAGATAGGGAATGTTCTGGGCATTCTTTTTTATTTTATTTTACTCTTATTTTTTGGAGCAATGAAATGTTCAAAAATTGATTGTGGTGATGAATGCACCACTATATGAGGATACTGTGAACAACTGATTGTACACTTTGGATGATTGTATGGCATGTGAATATATCTCAATAAAATTGCATTTTACAAAAAAAAAGAAGGAAAGAAAAAAATGCCCCACTACAATAGGTCTACACTCAAAGGACTGTATTAAAAGAACATGATCTTTTCTGGGGTACGTACGGCTTCAAACTGCCACACCCGGCTTTTCTTGACCAGGAGCTGAAGATGCTCTTGCTCTTTCTCTGTGCTCAGCCGCCTTGACCAGTTGAGAACATTCGTTTCATCCTGCGGAAGTGTCCTGCTTTGCCAGTTCCTGGTTGCTGGAGGAGACTGAGGTGAGTTTAGAAGCAGATGCCACCAAGCTCCTGCCCTCTCTGGCCACCTTCTGCTGCTCCCCAAGCGCCTGGAAGCCCACCTAAGCCCACCCCTGGTCTACCCAGCAGCAAGGTCAGGGGGGGGCAGGGCAGCTACGGCCAGGCTCTGACCCAGAGATTCTGTCGGCTTATGTTTATATATTATATTTTCCTGAGAGCCTTCAACTAATAATGACAATTGTGCTCTTTCCTTCCCTTACTCAACATAGTCTGGGCTTCCTGCTCCATTTTTCAGCACTAAACAGTACATCGTTTAGAGGTTCTGGCAGAGAATGCCCAGATGGCCGCCCACACTGCTCTCTCTGCCCCGTGGGCTTGGCCACGTCTCCCTTGCAGGCAGGTCCAGGCACGTGACTGAGCCTACCAAGCAGAAGGTGGACGGAGCCAGGGTTGCCACCTCCAAGCCTGGTCAGAACTACCCACTGTGGTCTTTCATGCTGTGACTCCTCTGCCAGCCCAGTGCAGGGGGTCAAACGGAGGACTCCAAGGATTTGGGCAATGGCAGATCATGAGGAAGAAGATGCCTGGGTCCCTGAATGGCCATGTGGAGCAGAGTTCCCATCCAACCTGCAGTGCTATTCTGAATGAGAAGTGTACATTTATCAGATTAAGTCACAATGATTGGGGGTTGATTGTCACAATTTATGTCCCCTGACTGATCAGGGATGCTACATGGTAGTGAAACACTAAAGGAAACATCTGAGAAAGCATCTGTAAGTGCACAGTTCCTCCTACTGAGCGGGAACGCAGTCGACCTTGCTGCACAAACGAACAAACAAGCTTGCTCCTTCACCGTGGCTTCAAGGTCAGGTCTGCACAAGAGCACGGCCTGGAAAGTAACACAGAAAATGTAGATGGTCAATTTGTGAGGGTACTGGGAATGTGGGTGCTATTTGTCCTGTTATTCCTAGGATAAGGTTATTTTGCAACATATATATGGGGAACGTGGAGCCAGCCTCTCTTGTATTTCATACAGCCTGCTTAAAAACAGCTACAAACTTGACTTTCCAGCCAGATGGCTCTTTGCAGGCATAAGCTCATTTCCCCTAAAAGGAGGCAGGGCATGGCAATCGGGCATTCTCCTCTTTGGGCTCCCAGGTTTCCAAACCTACCGTGAGAAAGGGGGTTCTCAGCCAGCACCTGCTCCTGGCCCAGCCCTACCTCCCAGTGGAAAGTCTCACTCCAGCCTCCAAGGCTGAGTTTACCTGTCCTCTGCGGCCCCTCACAGCTTTGGGTCTCTGCTGGCTCAGCCTCACAGTACCCAGAAGCCAGGTGGTCCAGGGCTAAAGGGCTCAGGTCCCTGTGAAGTCAGAGGGATGGCGGGCAGGCATCTTAGCCTCGAGGCCCAGGGAGGTTACAATAGTAGCCGCCTGTGGAATGTCTGTGACGATTCGGGGGGAAGATCCATGGATGGCTCTTAGGAAGGGGACTGCCCTTAAGCATCTCTCAGCATTCTCTGCTCTGGGTACTTTCTCAGAGATGGTGCCTGCGTCTGCTTCTCAGGGTGCCCCGTAACCCCCGAGGGCAATGCCCACACCCTCCCCACTGGGCTTGACCAGCTGCCTGGGGACTGGACCTGAGCCCACGTGGCCGGCTGGACGAGAGTGGGGTGCCCTCCCCTGCCTCACCCTGTCTCCTAGCCCAGAAGGTGGGACCAGTGCAGCCAGCGGCCCAGAAACCAGGCCCCGGAGAATGGCCGAAGGCACCAGGGACATTTCATCAGGGAAGAGAAGACTCCGAAGCTCCAGTCAGCAGAGACGGTGGCTGAGCCTGCAGTAGCTGCCAGACGCTGTTTGCAAGCAAGCGGGCCAGTTGGGGGGCCCTGCCTCAGGGGATCGCATTCAAGTCAGGGAACCAGCTCCTCAAGTGAACAAATAAAAGCAGTATCAGCTGGTAGTAAGTTATATGTCGAAAAATAAAGGCAGGTAGCTCTGGGGTTAGAGAGGGATGGGGCCACCTGGGTGGACACGGTGAATGGAGTATATTTTGGGGCTCAGCCGTGCAGGGGACATTTGGGCAGATGCACAAGTGAAAGGAACAAACAGCCAGATGGGCATCTGAGCCGTTTGCTCTCAGATCCACTTCTTGCCCGCGTGCCATGCCCAAGGGAACTACATTTCCCAGAGTGCTTTGCCCTCTGGGATCCAGGTCGGCTGGGCCAGTGGAAGCCCTGGGGGAAGAGGGACGGCTGGGGGAGAGGAAGCCAGGGTACTTCCTTCCCTCTCACATGGGGCACAGCTCATCAGCTGACCCGGGAAGCCAAAATCACCCAATGGGCATTGCCAGAGGCTGCGCCATTGAGCTCAGTCTCACCCACAGGGCCTCAGGCATTGGGCATCTTTGTTTTCTTCTTTTCCAACCTTGACCCCCCGTGCAGTCAGCAGAATCTAGTTGGGGAATCCCAGATCTCCCCGAGATGCACATCCAGCCCCGACCGAGAGCAGCGGTGGGACGCTTCCCTCCTCCCACAGAACCCGCACCACAAGGGCCTCCCCGAATTGGGGAACACACACAGCCCTATCCATGACTGCTTTTGCTGTAGAGTTGGGGGGCAATGCCAACCACCCCCAGCTGTATCTTCCAGGACATCTAACTGAAGCCCTTGTGTTACATTCCTTTACAGTAACTGCTAAGGAAAGATTCACCATCCCTGAGAAACAGGTGTATTTTCTCCTGCTGGTCAGCAAGAATTCCAAATTCGAAACCTTCCTTCTTAACCCTCACTTGGGCCACAGGACTGTGCAGCTCGGCCAGAGCAACCGTGGAGAGGCCCACGACAGTGTCCCTGCCCGGATTCACCGTACTTAGTTGACTTCTGTTTTCCTTTGATCCTGACGCACCAGTTCCAGTTACCTGCAGTTTGAGGTTCTGCCGCTCGTCTATTGTAGGCTCCTGGTCCTCAGAAGTGCTGGAAGCTGAAAACGGTCAGCCCAGCCAGCCTGTCCAGCCTGGGGGTGCCGCCTCCTTTCCCACTGGCCTCTGGCCAGTCGCCAGGGAAGGCGTGGGCTGATGGGCCCCATCTGACAGCTGTCCACACTGCCCAGGTGGGTGCTGGCTGAAGGCCTCGGGGGACCCAGGGGTGCGGGTGAAGACAGCCAGGAAGGGGAGCAGCTTCCACGGACATTGGGAGGGAGCTGCGGCCACCAACGCAAAGACCACCCGCCTGCCTCTCCTGAGGGGGCACTGGGAAGATGTCACCACCAGCCTCTGCCCACTGTAGTCCAAGAACCAACAGGCCAGCCCCCCTCTGCTTGTCTCAACTCCAGCTGGCCGAATGCTTTACAGAAGGGGGCTTCTGGGACCCTTGGAAAGCAATGAAGGGCACCCCCAATATGCCCACACACAGCTCCACGACATACCAGTCCCCTCCCCCCATGACTCCTGCCCTGGTCCACCCACCCCTACTGTGAGCAGAGGGAGAGGATGGGAAAGGGTGAAACAGAGGATTGTTCTCCTCTGCTCAATTCTCCTGGTAATTTCTGTCCCTCTGAGGACATGACAAGGACGGCTACAGACCAGAAGGACTTGTTTTCCTGACCGGCAGCAGGAGTTTCTTAGGGGTACCAGGCCAGGCTCTGGCCTCAGAAGGTTTCTGGGGAGCCAGCAAGAGAGCTCAGGCCTTTAGAGGAAAGAGTGACCCCGAAGACATCACAAACGGTGCTGGAACCTCGTTGTACTCTCTGTGTTGCAAGCAGGGCAGTCTGGGCCTATTTTACACTTGAGGAGATTGAACATGACTTTACTGAAGGGACATACCAGTTAGGACATAGACAAAGCCACCGTAACAAAAAGCCTCACCGCAGGCCCTGGCCTCGCTTTCCCCCACCCACTGCCTTCCTCTGTGCTCTCCGGCATGTCCCTTCCCCATCCCTGATGGGATGATCCCCAGAGCTTCTGGCCATTTTCCTACACAAGGACAGATCCACTTTGAAAATTAAGACATTTTCATGGATCAACGTGGCCAGGTGGGTCCAAATCAAAAACGCATTCTCACTTCCAGTTCATTATCCGATTCACCTTCTCTTTCCACCTCAGGGTTCAGGCAGTGGAAGGATCTCAGGTCCCCTTTGTCTCTCCTTTCCTCCTGTCCCCCTCCCTCTGCTGCTTCTGGGTCCCCCCCACCCTGGGGAGGATGCTGAGGCTCAAGCAGAGGGATAGAGGAAGGAGTGACCATTCAGATAAGTGACCACTCCATACCTATCTGGGCCATTATAGTCCAGACGATGTGGCCAGGGCAAGAGGCTGGTACTTTCTCTAGGGCACTTTTGTGGGTCCTTTTGCAACCCCAAGCGTCAGTCTCCAAATGGCACTGGCACCCCCCAATCCCCTCTTGTGAACCAAGCCACCCCTCCTCACCTCCTGTCCCTGAGCCATCCCAAGACCCCAACCACTAGGGTCCACTCACCCTGGAGGGCTGCCTGCCAGAGGGGAGCCCCTCAAGATGGCTCAAGCCCCACTCCTTCCTCAGTTTCCCCTGACTGACATGGAATCTCTCACCCCTATTGTGTTAGTCAGGGTACAACAGGCAAAGCTGCTATAACAAAGAGCCCCAGAAAAGGGTGGCACAAAGTGGAGAGAAACTCGTCTCCCTTTCATAACTGCAGGACATTGGGGGGCTCCTACGATGGAGTGTCCCTGCCTGCCTGAGGCTGTTGTCCTCATCCGCAAGCCAGTGCATGTTCCAGCCCTAGAGGAGGAGGGAGAAGGTGGGAGGAAGGGCTTGCTCTCCAAGGCCGCAGTCTGGAAGTTGTGCTCACCTCCTCCATCCTGTCCCATTGGCCAAATCAAACCACAAAAGGGTCAGGAAAGTTGGCCTCTAGCTGGGTGCCTAGCTAAACTTTGGGGGTTCTACCACTAACAGGAAGATGGGGAGATAGACACGAAAGGGTAAGGAGGAGTCTCTGCCATGCCCAGCTGTTCTAGTTTGCTAATGCTGCCACGATGCAAAACACCAGAGATGGATTGGCTTTTATAAAAGGGGGTTTATTTGGTTACACAATTACAGTCTTAAGGCCATAAAGTGTCCAAGGTAACACATCAGCAACCGGGTACCTTCACTGGAGGATGGCCAATGGCGTCCGGAAAACCTCTGTTAGCTGGGAAGGCACGTGGCTGGCACCTGCTCCAGGGTTCTGGTTTCAAAATGGCTTTTCTCCCAGGACATTCCTCTCTAGGCTGCAGTGCCTCAAAAATGTCACTCGTAGTTGCATTTGGGGTATTTGTCCTCTCTTAGCTTCTCTGGTGCAAGAGTCTGCTTTCAACGGCTGTCTTCAAACTGTCTCTCATCTGCAGCTCCTGTGCTTTCTTCAAAGTGTCCCTCTTGGCTGTGGCTTCTCTTCAAAATGTCACTCACAGCTGCACTGAGTTCCCTCTGCCTGCCAGCTCATTTATATGGCTCCACTGATCAAGGCCCACCCTGAATGGGTGGGGCCACGCCTCCATGGAAATATCAGAGTCATCACCTACAGTTGGGTGGGGCACATTGCTATGCAAATCTAATCAGCACCAAAACATCTACCCCACAAGACTGCATCAAAGAATATGGCTTTTTCTGGGGGGCATAATACTTTCAAACCAGCACACCAGCCATATGCCCTGGAAGACTGCAGGCAGCTGTGCTCTCCGTTTTGCCCTGCGGTGGCTCCAGCCTCCTGAATTCACAAGGAAAGAAGCAGAAACCAGTCACCGCCTTCATGCATGACCCCAAGTTCCAGGGAGCCCCGGCTGAGCTCTCCCAAGCTGTCTCTCGCCCACCACTTCCTGAGCCCGTGGTAGCCCTGGTCCAAATTCTGCAGCTTGCTACCCTTCCATGTTTCCTCCTTGCAGGCACCCCATCTCTATGAGTCATTTTCTTGGACCTATCTCCCACCCCCCCACCCCACCCACTTCAACTTGGCTCAGCCAGGAAATGGGGGGTCACCTCCTGTGTCACAGCTGCCCGCCAATCTGAAACCCCTCGGCTACCCACCCCATCTCCTGGTCTTCTCTGGTTTACGTTAGGGGTGGGTGTGCCTGTTTGGGTATATTATGTCCACCCAAAAGCCATGTTTTTATCCAGTCTTGTGGGATAGTTGGATTAGGCTGTCTCCACGGAGATGTATCTCACCCAATTGTAGGTGAAACATTTTGATTAGATATTTCCATGGAGGTGTGGCTCAACCCATTCAGGGTGGATCTTAATTAGATCACTGGGGTCCTTTAAAGAGAGCTCACACAGAGAGCAGAGTGGAAAAAACACCCCAAGAGAAGCTGAGAGAGAAATTTTGGAGATGGCCATTGAAAGCTGACACTAGAGATGCCAAGAGACGCTTGGAGAGTTTTGGAGATGCTAGCCCAGAGGTTGCTCCAGAGAAGCTAAGAAGAGAGGACCTCCAGACACTTAGATTCACAGGAGCTGGAAAAGCTAAGAGAGACAAGCCCAGAGACATTTTGGAGAAAGACATTTTGAAACCAGAACCCAGGAGCAAAGGACAAGCTGACGCCAGCCACACACCTTCCCAGCTAACAGAGATGTCCCAGACACATCAGCCTTTCTTCAGTGACGGTATCCTCTCATTGATGCCTTAGTTTGGACACTTTTATGGCCTTAGAACTGTAAATTTGTAGCCTAATAAATACCTTTTATAAAAGCCAATCCATTTCCTGCATTATGTATTCCAGCAGCTTTAGCAAACTGGAACAGATTTTGATACCAGAGAAGTGGGGTGCTGCTGAGTTTGCAAATACCAAACTGTTGGAATAGCTTTTTAAATGGATAAGGGGAAGCTTCTGGAAGAATAGTGAGGAACTTGATGGAAAGGGGCTAATTGCTTTGCAGAGACTGTTAATAGAAATACGGACTCTAAAGATACTTCTGATGAGGCGTTACACAGAAATGATGAATGTATCGTTGCGAACTGGAAGAAAGATGATCCTTGCTAAAGGAATTTGGCAAATTTGAGTCCTTGTGTTGGATGGAATGCAGAATTCGAAAGCTGTGAGCTGGGATGCTTAGCTGAAGAGATCTCCAAAACTAAAAGTGGAAAATGCAGCCTGGCTTCTCCTTGCAGCTTATGGTAAAATGCAAAAGCAAAAGAATAAGCTGAGAACTGAACTCTTGGGTACACAGAAACCACAAATTGATGGTGTGGAAATTTCTGGGCCTCCAGAAAGTAAAATCCTAGAGGCTACAGCCCCATGTGAGGATTTAATGAAACATGGAACCCAACCACCACTTCAGTACAAGCCAGGATGGGAGAAGGAGTTATCCAGAAGAAATTGTGGAAAGTCTTATTGTCTGATGGTTTTGACTCCTGTGTGCTTCATGCCAAGCCAACAAATTTTTTGTGAGATCTGTATAAATAGAGCAACTGCCAGTCTGGACTGGAGGGGAGAAGGAGCAAATTGAAGGAAAAAAATTCCTCAAAGGCAGAACTGTGGAAGTGGAGGTCTGGGGTCAAGAAATCTTGGGCAAGGAGAGCACAGCAATCCATGCACATGGAAAGGGTGAGTTTCCGCTGGAGGCAGAGGGTGGGCCTTCTACCTTGATGCTCAGGAAGAGTGCTGCCACCCCAGGCCCCAGAGACGGTGGAGCACATTCCTCGGGGATTGGGGACAGCCTGGCCACCACCCAAGTGTTCAGAGAAGGGCAAGTCTTTGCTCCAGGGAGGCAGAGTCTGGGTGGCACCCCAATGCTTGAGGAGTGTGGGGCTGAGAAGGTGGGTATGTTGGCGCACTCACCCCGGTGTTTGGAGAGAAAAGGGTTGTGGCAAAGGCCCTTGGAAAGGGTTGGACTCCTGCTCTCCCAAGCCCCAAGGATAAAACGTGATTGCATAAATGACTCTCAGACTGAAATCTAATGGAGTTTGTCCTGCAGGTTTTGGAATTGTTTTGGTCCCGTGAACCCTGTTTTCCTTTCAGTTTCTCCCTATGGCAATGAGAACGATTATCCTATGACTGTCCCTCCTTTGTATATTGGCAGCAAATAACTCGTTCTAAGTTTCACAGGTCCACAGACAGAGGGGAATTTTGCATGATGACTGACCACAACTGGAACTGATTTTTGAGAAGATCTTGTACTTTCCTATCACTACTGAAATGATTTAAGCTTTTGTGATGTTGTGATGGGATGAATGCATTTTGTATATGGAAAGAACATATATTTTTGAGGTCCAGGGGATGAAATGTGCCAGTTTGGATGTATTATGCTCCCCAAAAGCCATGTTTTTATCCAATCTTGTGGGATATTTGGATTAGCTTGCCTCCATGGAAATATGTCTCACCCAACTGTGGGTGAAACATTCTGATTATATTATTTCTGTGGAGTAGTGGCCCCACTCATTCAGGGTGGGTCTTAATTAGATCTTTGAAGTCCTTTAAAGAGAGCTCACACAGAGAGCAGAGAAGAAAACTGTCCCAAGAGCAGCTGAGAGACATTTTGGGGACGGCTGTTGAAAGCTGATGCTTAGAGAGGCTGAGAGATGCTTGGAGACATTTGGAGATGCTAAGCTAGGAGATGAAGCCCAGAGTTTGTCCTGGAGAAGCTAAGAGAGCATCCCCAGATGCTTAGAGAGAAACACCCTGGGAGGATGCACAGAAGCTGAGCAAGAGAAGCTAAGAGAAACAGAAGCCAAGAGACATTTTGGAGAAAGCCAGTTTGAAACCAGAATCCAGGAGCAAAGGACCAGCAGACACCAGCCACGTGCCCTCCCAGCTGACAGAGGTGTTCCTGTGAAGGTATCCTCAAGTTGATGCCTTAGTTTGGACACTTTTATGGCCTTAGAACTTAAATTTGTAACCTAATAAATCCCTTTATAAAAGTAAATCCATTTCTGGTATTTTGCATAACAACAGCGCTAGCAAACTGGAACAGTGGGTGATGGGGGTGGCGGCTGTGGGATGAGGTCTGCCATCTGCCCATGGACGGGAGCAGGGTGCATCTACCTCTCGGGAAGACGGGCTTTGGTTGCCTTCTTCCCAGCTTGGTGGCTGCAGCTACATTTTTTGAGACAATCAGAAAAGTTCCTGCACATGCAGGCCTTGGGAAAGCTTCTGGAACTTCTTTGGAGAAAAGCCTTCACACAGGCCAACCTGCAGGGAGGGCTTGGCTTTGGCTCAGTTCTAAGTGCCATCTGGCACATGGGAAGCCAGTACCCCAGGGGGCTAGCACCTGTGCCCAGGTCACACAGGTAGAACTGAAGGACTCAACCCCAGGCACCCGAGGCAGCCACCTCCCCAAGGGCAAATCTGTCTGGAATGTACCCCACAACCTGGAAGCCACAGGCTGGTCCTCATTTCCCGCATCTCCATTTTCGCTCTCGATAGGCATCGGAAGGTAGCCGTAGTGCCAGCCACACAGGCACAAAAGCCCCAGACAAGCAACCCCAAAACCTAACACCCAGTTAGGCTTGACTCAGTGAGGGACAAACAGCAAATGCTTTTAAAATCATCCTGTGCAAATATGCTCTCCAGGAATGTGCCAAGCATTCCACAGGGGTTAATTCATTGACTTTTCCTCACAGCTCTCAGAGCTAAGTCTCCATTTTACAGATGGGACAACTGAGTCCCAGAGGCTTCCAGCCACCTACACAAGGTCATCTAGCAGAGCGGTTCCTAGCCACGGGCTGCCTTGCCCTGGCCACTGCTCCTTGTCCCCGTCTGGGTCAAAGTTGCTCCTGGATGACCCTGGGGCTGATTTAGACTGCCTGCTGGGGAGTGCTCGGCAGGGCGTTTGGTGGTCCCACGGGAGATCCCCCTTCCTTCCTGCCCCTGGACAAGCCCCCTGCTCAGCCCTCACCAGCACCTTTGCCCCACAAATCCCCACCCCCAGGGCCTCTTACCGTAGGGTCACCTCTGCTGCGGGTGAAGTCTCATAAGGGAGGCTCAGCCACCCTCTTGGCCTTGCCCCACTGAGAGGCCGGCGCTGCTCACCTTACCAGGTACATCCGCAAACTGCAGGGGACTCATGTCAGCCTTTCCCAGGGACGATCTCCGGAACCTGATTCTGCAGCTCAGCAAGCACCCAGCAAGGAGGAAGGGAGCAGAGGGGCCTCCGGGCAGCACCCCAGTCTCCAGCGTGGTGACCCCAGAGGGACAGTGCTGGGCCCCTCCCTACCCGACGGGGATGCCCAGTGGTTCTCACACGTGAGGGCTGTGGCTGCAGATTCCTGGGCCCCACACCAGGTTTCCAGGCCATAGGTCTGGGCTGGACAGACGCTGGTGGCCCAGGCACCACGCTCTGAGAATAACTGCTCCAGCAACTCTAAATCCGAGAGCCACGCCGGACCCTCACTCTAATTTCTGTTCTTTGTCCATGTGGACGTGGATGCAGAAAAAGAGGGATGGGGTGTGGCGAGCCATGTAGAACGGTTGGGGAAACCTACTGTTCTGTCTTTGGAGCTTCAGCCTTATTTTTGAGACATAACACATTTCATTCAAGAGCCTTTTAGAGGGGCTCAGAGGGGACACATGATTTGCTCACCTCCAGAGAGTGAACAGAGGCAGAGCGGGAAGTGAGCCCACGTGGCCATTCCCTGCTCCGTGATGTCCCTGGAATGAGGCAGAGCCTGCTACAGGTCAAGCTGGATCCAGGAGTCTGTGGAGGAAGGGGGAGCACTTCACCCTGCTCCCGTGGAATCCTAGTTCCTTTAGTCATTGGGGCAGTGGGAGTTTACCGCAAATGATGTAGGCAGGGGTATGGAGGGGATGATATTGCGGAGTGTTTCAATTCTTCAGTGCTCCCCAAGGCCTTCAACTAAGCCGGTTTTAGCCATGTGACCTTGGGCAATTCGCATGGCTTGCCTGGGACCTTATTCCAACCCCTGTCACTGGGAGGGGGGCACACCCTCCCTAGAGGACCGATTCCAGGGAGGTGGGCAAAGCCAGTACTGGGTCAAAGGTGGGTCCAAAAAAAGATATATCCATGTCCCAATGCCCAGAGCCCATGAACTTGACCTTGTTTGGAGAAAGGGTCTTTGCAGACGTATTGAGTTAAGGAGCTCACAGTGAGATTACCTTGGATTTCAGGTGGGCCCTAAATTCTATGGCCGGTGCCCTTACAGGAGAGGGGAGAGGGGGATCTGACAAGCACAGGGGAGAGCGCTATGGCGACAGAGGCAGAGGTGGGAGCTCTGCAACCACAGGCCAAGGGGCACCTGGAGCCCCCAGGTGGACACCTGGCACAGCTTCTTCCCACTTCCGGAGGGAGTGTGGCCTGGCCAACCCCATGATCTTGGACTTCCGGCTTCCAAAACCCAAGAGAATAAATTTCTGTTGTTGTGAGCCCCTACC
>PVKY010005246.1:0-17783 GCA_004027775.1 Bradypus variegatus
TCTGACACCCAGGGGAGTGAATCTCCCTGGCAACGTGGAATATGACTCCCGGGGAGAAATCTAGACCCAGCATTGTGGGACGGAGAACATCTTCTTGACCAAAAGGGGGATGTGAAAGGAAATGAAATAAGCTTCAGTGGCAGTGAGATTCTAAAAGGAGCCGAGAGGTCACTCTGGTGGGCACTCTTACACACAACATAGACAACCCTTTTTAGGTTCTAATGAATTGGAATAGGTAGCAGTAAATACCTGAAACTATCAAACTACAACCCAGCACCTATGAATCTTGAAGATGATTGTATAAAAATGTAGCTTATCAGGGGTGATAGCGTGACTGGGAAAGCCATATGGACCACGTCCCCTTTGTCTAGTTTATGAATGGATGAGTAGAAAAATGGGGGAAGGGAACAAACAAACAAAGGCACCCAGTGCTCTTTTTTACTCTAATTGCTCTTTTTCACTTTAATTTTTATTCTCATTATTTTTGTGTGTGCAGTAATGAAGGTGTCAGGGATTGATTCTGGTGATGAATGCAGAACTATGTAATGGTACTGTGAACAACTGAATGTACGCTCTGTTTTGCAGGACTGCATGGTATGTGACTATATCTCAAGAAAATGAATTAAAAGAAAAAAGAAAGAAAGAAAGCATGAAGGTTCTCGGGGAAAGCACACAGTAGTGCACAAAATAAAAAGAATCAAGTTAAATCTCAAACAAACTAAGAAACACCGCCCCCCCAGCCCCAGGCACTGGGATTTCTGCTCAATTTTCAGAGCAACTCCTGCATCCCACACAGTTTGATGGTGGTGGTGGTGGTATGGAGCAAAGATCAAGGCTGGTAAGTAATGTTGCCAGCAAGACTGCAGATCTCTACTGGAATGTATGGAATGTTTTTGGTCATCAACCTCGTCCACATATTGCCACTAAACCTAGTGGGAACGTCCAAAGGTGGAGCAGCTCTCGCAAAAGGCCGACAGAGCGCTGCCACCGTTCACAGGGACTATAGACCCAATTTCTGCATACAGAACATGCTCGAAGGACCTGGCCAGGGGGTGGGCTGCTCACCAAATGCTTCTCAAGACAGAGACACTCAGGCTGTGCAGCGCAGAGGGCCTGAGCCAGTTTTGCAGCAGCTTGTTATCGACAGCTCTCGATCATTAAGTGGCTGCTGAGGGGCTGTCACAGGCCGAGCACAGTGAGGCCAGTGCAGGGAACGCACGGAGCTCACCGAGTCCCTTGGGCATGAGAACAATTAGTGACTACCATTTTAGTTTTATGGGGATTTTCCAATTGGGCAGACTACTCCTCCACAGACAACCAACAATCAGAGGCACTATGAAAGAAAGCAATCGTGAAGATTTTATTTTTAAAAGTACAACTGTGCCTAAGATTTTTTGAAAGAACGGTGGACTAGCTTTATAAAAATATTTCTGTGTGTGGGTGATACATTCATGGAAGAAAAATTCACATTAATTCTGTTTAAAAATGTTGTGACAGTGGAATGGGAACAAATTCAGATCCAGCTAAGGGAAACAGGAACCATAAAAGAATGAATGTGACATCATCTCCAGGAAGACACCACAGGCTCTGTCCATCCATCCGTCCATCCATTACACACTTACTGAGCACCTACTACATTCAAGGCGCTATGCTGGGTGCTACATAAGAAGCCACTGGTGAAGAAAACAGCCTTATTATACTCTGGTGAAGGAGAAAGAAATACAAGTAAACAAACAGCTATCAGGTGATGAGTACTACAAAGGAAACAAGCAGGAAATGCCAACACAGGCCAGAGAGGCAGGGAAGGCCTCTGAGGATGAGCAAAAATCTGAGACTTCAAAACTGAGGGCAGTGTTCCCAGTGGGGAACAAATGTGTAACGGTCCTGGGAAGAGAGGAGGAGAGAGGGACAGGAGAAGAGGTGGGAGTGCAGCGGGGGCCAGATCCTGCAGGGCCCTGTTTCAAAGCGAAACAGGAATCCACTGAGGGTTTCTAAGCAGGCGAGTGACAGGATCTGGTTTAAAGGTCAGTCTGGCTACTGCGGTGAGGACAGACCAGAGGGAAGAAAAAGGGGGTGAGGGGTGGGGGGCAGAGGGGAAGTTAGAGCCCAGCTAAGCAGTAAGTCCATTCCCACATTCTCAAATAAAAGAGAAACAGAAAACCATGGGTAAGAGACTGAACTTTCAGAGAAGTGGCAAACGGAGCCGGAGGTACTGCTGGTTTGCACTAGGGGCAAGTAGCAGAGGACGTTGCACGTCCATCACATACCAAGTTTCACCTCTGCATTCTCGGTCAGCAACACATTCTGGCCCTTGATGTCCCGGTGGATCACATGATGGAGGTGAAGATGTGCCAGTCCCTGAATCGGGAAGAAGCAGAGCGGAATTTTAGTTCTCTGTGGCCGTGAGCAAACAATCAGGAACACAGCTTTTGTAACCAAGTGTGTATGTGGGCCAAAAGTTCTTGTGAACTCATATTTAGAACACAGAACTCAATCTTAGTACATTTTCGGGAAGACATCACCCACACCATCACGCAGAAGGAAAGCAAACCCCCATCTCCAACCCAACTGATCAGGTTTCCCACGTGAGTGCCATCACCATTTTCTAGCTGTGCCTTATTTAAGACATACTTCAGATTACCATCTGCAGTTACTCTGCTATAATTTGTGCTATCTTTGTACAGGGCGGTTCCATTCCCACGCTTTAACGTCTGTCTTTCAGTGGGTGACCCATGGGTTTATTTGAACTAGACACATCCCAGGGGAAGCGAAGGGCTAAAGTGGGGCTTAAAATTTGGTTCTTGGACACTGGCTAGCTTTCCCACTATACAATGACAAATTGCTAACTACTGATCAATCCCACCTCCACCCCAAGGATAAAATAATTCTACTGTCAAAGAGCTTTATGTTCAAATAAAATATCTTTTTTTCCCAAGGAAACAAAACCTACTGGGCATTTAGCACTTTATGATGACTTTGTATCTGGAATGAAGCCCAAAAGAATGTCTTTTATGAGAGATGGTGGAAGATCAAAAACACATGTTGGATCCAAATAGGGCCCAAAAGACAGAACTGCTTCATTCTCCCATTTACTTGTTCTATAGCTTGTTCTGTCTATAGCTTGCATTTTTCACACACAACCCATTTACTCTGAAATGTCTCGATCCAAAAAGGGAAGATCAGAGATGAGTGTTCATTTGATTTTCCTTTTTAAATTTTTGTGGGGTTTTATTATAATCAATACTTTGTAGGATATGAATTAAATACAACAGCTGCTCTAGACACTACTTTTTCTAATATAAAGAGTTTTTAAACAATTATTTACTAGTCTGCCTGTGAAAAAGAATAGAACCTATTTGCTGGCTCTGTTTATTTTTCCACAACACAGGATATGCAGTGGTATATCACAGAGCACTGACTAGAGAAGAAAGCACTAAGCTGTATGGTATTAAGTGCCATAATTAGGAACAAAGTGCCTTCTTTCAGCATCATATAACTTCAAACATCCCCTGTCCTTGCAAAAAAAGACACACAAAAAAGAATTTTCCCTAATTCTTTCATACTTGCCACTTCTATTACTTCAGTTCCATTTTATTTTCTCACATGCATGAAACCCTTCTTAAACCTTTACAAGATTATTTTAGCAACAAATATAAGCATTCACTTCTAAAATGTGGCCTGCATGCAATCTTTTTCCTTACCAGTGGTAAATAAGAAAAATTTCTCCTTCCCTGCCCATGCCATTAAATGATTGCTGCTTCTGCAGATGAAACTGCTTTAAGGTGTGTCCAACAGCTCTTTGAAGTTAACACTGATTATTCTGAACAATGGACACTTGTCTTCAGTATGAAGCACGTGAGATGAGAGAGCATATGGCTGACAACTCCCGTGCCCAAAGCTGAGCCACAATTAGTCCTGAGCACAGATGCCAACTAAACACTCACCAAGTACCCATCCTGGAGCAAATGAATTAATGTTTCAAAACAGAAATGCTTTTCCTAAAATTCTATTTCACTCTGGTTACAGAACAAAGTAGCAGTCAAAGGCTGTCCTTTAATATTGGTTGTGGAAAGCTACAGGCCCATACTCAATGTGAAATACTGGTTTCTCCAAAGTGAAAAAACTGCCTTGTGGAATGTGAGCGTGGGAGTGGGCCGGAAGGAACATGCTGGCTTTGCTGGCAAACATTTTGGTCCCGGGGGTTTCAGTGGGCTGGCCTGAGAGCACTTCTACTGGTGTGTGAGGCCGACATGCTCCTGAATCTCACCCTATAATAAGCCTAATGTTGACTAAGCAATGAGGAGAAAGTTTTGCCCCTGTAGAAACTAGCTACCTCCAAATGCGTCTCCGAGGGCCCAAGTTATCTGCACGGGGTCTGCTACCCTCTTTTCCCATGAGACCTCACCTGCTTACCACTTCCGCCTTCCCTTCAGCAAAACTATGATAAATACATATTAGTGTATGATACTAACTCTTCCCAAGGCTTTTTATTTTTACGTAATTCAAACTTTTGGCAAAGGAAAAGTCCCATTCTAGATGAATCTGAATAACGGAAGCGTTTGTTCCAGGTGCCCGATGAGATGGGGAGATTCCCTGCATCTCAGCAAGATGTCCGCTAACCTACCACATTCAAGTCAAACAGAGGCTTCAAACAACCTGGTCTTTTAAAAGCTGCCTGGCATCAATGGAGGTAAAATGGCTAAAGATACATATTATTGGTCACAGATAAACAATGCTTGCTTGCCTATATAAAACATGTAAATCTGTCTTTGATCTGTACGAAAGGTACGTGTATGTGTGCGTTTAAGAGAGAGGGACAACAACTAATATTTACCGTGAATATGCCATGTGTGCACTTGCATGTGCTATTATTATTCTCATAATACAGCACTTACTTCACAGGCTGTTATCTAAAGCTTACAGGTGAGAACAAGCAGCCCTGGAAGCTGAACAGCTTTGCCACAGATGTGTCGTACACAGGCAGCGGAGCCAGCACTCACACCAAGTCTGACTCCAGCCCTCAGCCTCCTAGCCACTATGCTATCCTGACCACGTGCTCAGTTTCAGTTATTAATGTAGCAAATACATAATAAATGCTCATTTACTGAACTCCTTTACAGCAGTGTAGGGCAGGATACTTTGTTTCTACTTAATTATAAAAGACAGTACTCTGAAATTTCAATAAGGAAATCTGAGTGTGACTATAAAAAAGACGGTTCTCCTACCCCACAACTAGATTTCTTAAGGAAATTGCCTGTTTCCAAGGGCTCCAAAAATATCTAAATGAAAAGAAATCAAAACGTCTTCCTAGGAATTCTAATTTTTTAAACCTGCAATTCTCTATGAATCTTAAATATAACAAGTGAGGCAACTTTATCTATAAATTATAAAAAATAAGCAACTATTACAAGAATTTTCTTATTAGTGGGAGAAGCGTAAGCCTGGATTCCAGTTTAACTTCCATAGTTTGGGTACATGAGATACAACCTAACTTACATGCTGTCAGGATGGATCTTTTACTGAAAAGGAGTCACTTAAAAGGTGCTAAAACAGCAGTTCAGAAGCTTACCCCTCAGATCATAAACCAGCTTTCCAACTGGCTATAAAGAACATTAAGCATTAGAAATTTTCCTCATAAATGTTACAACAGAGTCTAGAAGTTCATGCAAAAGTTCACAAGAGGATTTAGAAAGCCAGCATTTGGCACCATCGGTACTGATTTATAAACTTACATGCAGAGTTCCTTTAAAAACAATAGCTAGTGATGAATTTTCTTCTCCTCCACTTGGATTTTCTTGTCAATCTCCAAAGAAAAACACTATTAAATAAGAAGTGATGGTCTGGAGTATAAACTTTTTTTTGCTTTTTTCTAACTTCTTTTAGACACCTGCCAGAGAATCAAAGCCATGACGTAGCTTAAACTATCAAAGCTAGCTACACAGAACCCTTGGTTGTCAAAAAGAGAATAACCTATGCAGGTATAACTGAAGCAGAGAGAGACTTCAGGCTAGAAAATAAAAAGTGCAAACACAAGCACCATGTATTAGGCACCGCGGCCACACCCTTCCCTTACCCTCAGGATTTCTCTGGAGATGTAAGCGATCCAGTCTTCCTTGAGTGTGTTCCCTTTCGTGTTCTTCACGAGGTCTGTAATGGACCCAGCCCCACAGAACTCCATAACAAGCTAAAGGGCAGACAAGACACACAGTGACCGACAGATCCCAGCAGCCAGACATGTCAGTACACACCAGAAAGACAAGTTATGAAAATCAAGTGGAATGGCCCTGCTTTTTCTACAGACCTAGGATGTGCTCATTTTGTAGATATTCAAACTACTTAGAGCTCAATTCAACATCCAATTTACTTGCTGTATTTACCTGGTCCTGGAGACAGAGATGTCCTGACAGTCCACACATATCCCCCAGTGTGGAGGCAACGCACGAGCACTTGGGCGACTCGTTTTGCTCCAAATCAATGCTCAAGTATCAGAAATCTGAGTCAAATATTCCCTAACACTCTCACTCAGCCTCGAGGACGTTCTGTTTTTCACACACTATATGGTCGTCAAGCTATTTTATTTAACTGGGTTCAGTACAAAAGAGATGCTAATTTAAGCAGAATATAATTTTCAAAAATGTACTACTTACGATATCTAAATGTTTACACAATATCATCACAACTGCATTTTTAAAGTACTTAGAAAATGAACTGGATTGAACTATTCTAAACTTCTAACTGTGAGTGGACGGCAATAAAAATAGGGTTAATTTTTTTCCCTTCTACTTTCTTAAATTTGCGAATTCTCTATAACGGTGCCTTGAAAACCTTATTAGGAAAAGTACTAACATATCTTCCTGCTTTATAAGCCCAACACCTTGAGCATAACTAATGTTAAAGATCTGACAGTGTCTTAATAGCTCAGAGTCATCATCCTGAACACCAGTGTGTTCAGTAAGATAAACAGCTGAATCCATCAATTCCAGAAATTTCCCTGATATTGTTTTTAATGAACTATTATAATTAACATTATTAATAAATCACTGACAGAAATTTGCTTTCTTAAGATCTTTCTCTCATGTCCATGTGGTAAAAAATACGCAATTAACTGCGCTAACTGGTTTCCACAAATCAAGCTGTTATATTGCTTTTATTTTCAAGCTCCCAATTTCCTTGCTATTTTGCAAGTTCATTTTCAAATGTGACATTTTATTCCTGAAATACAGTTAACGTGTTTCCATGCAAATGTGAAATCAACATCAAAAGAAACACCCCGTCAGTATACCTGCAAACAAAAGATACAGGCCAAGAGAACATTTAGAATCTACACCTACTGCCCCTTTTTCCTTTGCTTTTCTCTCCCCTTCTCTGGGAAACCCTCACTGCCTTCATACACAATCAAAGAGGCAAGGTCCACAAAACTTTCAGGAAGCGTCTGCCTACCCAGAGTTGGTCATCATGTCCTGGAGGGCTCTTTTTAATGAAAGCACCATAATATGTTGCGATATTTCTATGATGAGAGTACTTCTTCAGCATATTAATTTCCAGTTTGATTTCTTCCTCTTCATCCTTAAGAAAAAATAAAAATAAAAGCTGTGGCTTTTAAATGACGTGCATGAGTTTACTTTCCCCCAACACATGCAACAACACAAGGAACAGACCCACCAGCAGCAACGGAGATATATATTCACTTTTATCCTTGTGCCAAGAACTCGGGATTTTAAGGGGGCTCGTCCTTGTGACCACAGGCTCCATACCACGTATAAAAAACACACAGTATAAAAGGAAAAGATGCAGATGGAACAGCACAGCACACTGCGGAGAGCAGAGGGCCAGTCCCAGCTCTCCCGCTGTGGGGTCACAGGCAATCTCCTCTGTTTCAAGGGGGCTCAATGTGCTCAGTAAACGGGGGAGAAAAAGGAGTAATAGTATTTTAATGAATTCCTAGGGAAGGCTGCCTCTTTTCTAGAAAACACTTATGAATATAAATGACCCAGCACACTTAGGGCCTGGTAACTCCAACCCTCACACTACAGCCACACCCTCTAGAGAGCCGTGGGCAGGCGGCTGGCTTCGGACCAGCAACGCAGCCCTGCAGTGGCCTGTGCAGTGGGCATCCGCCAACCCCAAATGCAACTCGGATGGGTTCCAGGGGTTTCAGTAGTAACATACCACTCAGGTATAGACAGTTTTTGCAGACTTGGATCCTCCCCTCACCTTTTCCTTTATTAAACTAAGATGAGCAGAGGAAGGAACCGAGTCAGTGTGAGAAGATCAGGTGGGGAATGAAGGGAACAGATGGCGACACAGGTCTGGAAAATAAAATTCAGTTGCTCTTGTGAATAATAAGGGTTTTAGCAAAAAGTCCTTGCCTGGCTCCGCCTTTCTCTCACCTACCCCCTTGTGAGGAAGTCTGCCCAGCAGGGCAGGCCTGATGCAAAGGAAGGGTCCCACCATACTACCTGCAGAGAATCACAGTAAGGAGCACCAGGGGAAAGCAGAATTTGAGTGAGAGAGAAGAGAGAACACGCAGGAAAAGAGAAAATAAGCTTTGGTTAGAAAAGCAGTGTTTAAGGGAAGACAAAGATGACCAAGAAAAATCTGAAGACCAGATCTCTACGATTCTCCATACTGCATATGTTTACAAAAAGGAAATGATGACTGGTTCCCTTGAAACGTCCCTATGTTCTGTTTTTCTATACTGACACACTCATTCCACTTATAACTGATATCCCTCCCTCTCTAGGGATGACTCAGTTTCTGAGTAGTTGAGGGCCTGTGTGAGCACACTTTGCATAAAAGAGAAAGCATGAGGGTGAGGGTAACACGCACCCAACAGCTGGAAGGTAACAAGAAACTCAACAGGGGAAAAAATGTTAAACACACAGACACATGAAACTCTGAAGAAGTGCCCAGCATCTCCAAAACTCACAAGGCCTCACTGACCTAAAGTAAGTTTGGCTTATAAGTAGTGTATTTTTAAGATGAAAGCTACATCATTAGACATTAATGATGAGGTCAAATGAAGCAGAGAATGTCTTTGTAATATGGGAATTTCAGTTATTATTGCTTTAGAAATCAAATGCATAACAATATATGTAATCACCTTAGAAGAATGATACTTGAGCTGGTGGTTTTCAAGCTTGGTTCTGAGGCATAAGTACTAGATTATATATTAGTCTACGGTATCATTGTCAAGTGACACTTTGATGAATGATGGCTGCAAATATGGCTGCAGAGTCACATGACCAAGTACAGTTGTGTCCAGTCTACAGAATGATTCTCACACAAACGCTGGACTATGTGAAAACCATACCAATCATTTCTACCTGTGATTTAAACATGGCCATGTTTAAAGAAGCTATGAAAAGTGAGGTACACAGAAACTAAGATGCCTGTCTTAATTCTAAACAAAGCCAGTGTTTCATCTGGGTGGTGTTAGAGAGTAACACACTTCCATCTGGGACCTTTCTTCAAAGGAACTTTATACCAAGACTTAAAAGGGTGACAATTTTTACTAATGTGAGGCATGAAGAATTATGCCCCAAACAGAAAACCCACTCCGTCATAGGCTGACCTGAGGCTCTCCCGTGTGCCCACACGCACGTGCACAGCTTGATGGGCAGCAGTGGCCACAACTCAGCAGCACGGGCACAAAGAGCCCGCAGTCTCCAGACTCACCACAACTTGCTTCCTACCACGTGTGGGGGTTGTTCTTGGGGGTCTCCTGGCCCAGGACCACCCTACCAGGGCCAGAGAAGACTGACAGGTTCCTCATAAAAGCTTGTCTCTGGCTTGACTGTAAACTAGTCAGGCACACGGTGTTTCTCCCGAGACAAGCCTAGGTGTGCACCATGGAAAGCTGAGCATTCCACTTCCCTCCCACCGAACTGCAATGAGGTGACGAGAAAGTGAACTGAAGTGTTTGTTTTTCCTTTATTCCAAAATCAATAAAAAAAAACAAGGATCTGGGGTATAAAGACGATACAAAAGCAAAAAGAACAAAGTTGAACTAAAATAGGGGGAAAAAATCAAAATATTGATTTTAATTTTATTTCTGCATTAAGGGAGCACTAACTTCACCTAGTCTCTGAATTTTAATTGGACTGAACAGTCTTTGTTTTATCAACCCAGTCCTAACCCCTGTCTCCATCCACTCCCCATACCAGGAAATTATTCCAAGGGTCATTATTCCCGTATGATACTTTGCCAGTAGTTTTCACTTCTTGACAGAAAGCAAATGCTACATACAGTTCTCCCATGAGAAGTTTCCTGGGCAGTATGTTAAGGATCACGACATATTTCAACTAGCTTTCATGTAATCTTTTTTTTCCTTTTAGTAAGACCAACCACTGTCTTCTAGGATCTAAATTGTTCACCATTCGATCAGAAGAGACAAGAGCTTCCATAGGTACTTGGTGTTTTCAGAGCCTGCCGAGTTAAAATCACGTGCACATTTTAAAGTTCTTACAGGTTTGAATTCTGCACTGTTCACTGGTGTGAAAAACACCGAACATGCATATTAGTAAATACTGCTGGCAGATCATCATGGCATGTAGTATTTGAGGGACTCTAAGAGGACACTGGACAGAGATGTACCATTACTTTGTCATAAAACCGTGATGTGCCACGGATCATAAGACACACACTTTAACACTGGAAATATGCTGTAAAAGCAACTTAATAACAATCAAGTTTGGCAATCGTCCAGAAATAGTGGTCAAATCAATGCCGCCTGTTGTACTTCTGAGGTCTTAAGTAGTTAAATCATGGAAAGACATGAAACCGAACTAACAAAAATGGAGAAGAAAGTATATCTTTCTCTCAAATTACTGCTTTAGGATGAAGTTTATGTATACAGTAAACATTATTTCACTTGCTTCTATGATTTTAAAATAGATGGCTATTACACATCTTATAAAATTAAAAGGCATTTAGTACAACTAATTGTCATTTACTGTCTAATTATGAGTGTTGACCTTGAAGGACAAGCACCAGAATTACAGAATTTGCCAAAGGCTTTGAGCCAACTACACCTGGAATCCTAATTATGACTAATGCTTATTACACACTGTTTTTAAAGTAATGGACCAACTTCTGAATTCAAATCTCCCTTTGGTTATTAGTTTACAAGTTTGGCAGTCTCATCCCAGCACTTCAAATACAAACACACTCAACACCATCACACACCTCATTCAGCCACAACAGATGGGACAAAAAGCAGACTTGGGGGGCAAGCCCCAAGTGAAATTTAAAAACAACAAATCCCACACAGGAGGAGAAAGAGGAATTGGCAAAACTATGGGGGGGGGGTATCTATCCTGTGCCATGAGGCGGAATCCAAACTACTTTGTCCTTTGCTCTCCTCTTCAGGAGGCCACATTGTATTCAAATAAAAAAGGAAAAGCCCTCAGGGTAACTTGAGAGGGGAGAGCCTCGGCGAGCAGAAAGGAAGGGCTCCCTCCTGTTTCTCTCCAAGGGGAGGCAGCTGCGAAGCCCCTCGCCCTAGGGATTTGGAGCAGCTGACGCTCATTAGCATTTTGGACTTGGACCAGCAGGAGCCAACTGTCCTAGAAGGGGTCTCAGTCTCGGGCAGGGATCCAGCACGGGGGTGCCATTCCATGTCCCCTCGCTGGCTGGGCGAGGAGGATGAGGGACGCGCCAACAGTGGCCCTTCTCAAAAGCCGCTCCGGACAGGTCCAGCCCACTCCACCTGAGCTCAGGAGGCAGACGAGCAGCTGCTGCCCCGGCCAAGGACCCTGCACTCCTGCTTCAGCTTCGCCTAAATCCTCTCTCCTCCCACTGACGGAAGGAACCATGGGGCACCCGCAGGACAGACAGGGAGACTTCAGGAAGGTCAGCTGGGATCCAAGAAAACGGCAAAGTGTTCTGAGCTCATCTTCTAACCTGGAATTATACCTCTACGCAGTAACAGTCGAACAAAAAGGGAAGGGCAAGTAACTGTTCAGTCTGTCTTTGCTAGCTGGAGGGAGCCCTGACAAAATGAGCAACTGGCAGACTTCAGCACCAAACTGTATAAACGAGTATACACTTAGACACAATTAGTATGAAAATATCTATTTTAGAAAACAGTTTACAAATCTGTTTGTTTTAGTCAACTACCAGTTAAACTCTTTATATGACTGTGAACTGGTAAAAAATGAGGACAGATCATTTTCACCTGCAAATCCCAGTTGTATCTGGAATATTATTCAGTACCACACCAAGTGGAAAGCAGCAGAGGAATCATCAAATATATTTTCTTGGACTCAGACACATGAAAAAGTTATATGACTAAAATCCACTGTCTATTCAACTAAACACAGGTGAACAAGAGATATGCAGAAAAGATTGTAAAACAAAATTAAGGTTTCAGGATCTGGTCAAAAAGAAGGAATGGCGTGTCCTTTTAAAATTCATCAGCCCCCTTCTCCCGAGATTAAAATAACTCCAGAGTAAAAACCCAACAGACAAACTGCAAAATTAATATTCAAAAAAAAGCTAAATAGAAATCAAGGACTCATGACAGCTCACTCAAGAAAAAACACTGTTTTGAACAATTTTCTGATAAAAAGACATGCTATGCTTCTCTCTCGTTTTGTTCCTAATCAGTCATTGCAAAGTTAAAGTACAATGAATGCCCCTAAAGCCCTTAACCTATTCTCTTTCTGCCTTTTTTGTCTGAAGGCACCAAATGGAACTTTCACTAGACACAACAAAGTCCTCTGACTTCACCCTCCACAAAGTTTGCCAGGACAAGTTACTTGCTGCATATTTCAATGCGATTGCATCACTCAGCTGGTATCTAAAACTAACGTGATAAGGCCGAGCTTTACACAGGAACACCGTGCACCTGGATGGGCATGTGGCGGTGACAGTCACCGCTAGATTGTGACTAAACAAAACCCGTTCCATTACCCTCAGCGTTACTGACTCCGAGAGCCTCAGGGGACCGTGCTTCTGTGAATGATGCCGAGAGCCACCAGGAGCCAAAATGCAGCCCTGTCGCAACCCCCCCCAAAAAGGCACCAATGACACACAGTGGATGTGGTGACCTCACTCAAACAATCAAGCCAAACGGGACCTATCACTATGTTCTCTAGGATCTCAATGTAACCACTAGAATCATCCAACGTTTCACGTCAGTGATACCCAGAAGTTATCCCAGCTGCCTCATCAAGCACCAGGTCTGTTAACAAGGGCCTTGAAGATTATCATCTGAAATAGTTTACAGTGTTACTTGATTTTAGAATCCATCCATTCACTTCCTCCTATCCAGAACTAGCTGTACAGACAACAAAAGTGTCTGCTACTGAGGGCACTGAAGCACGAAAACCTAGAACGGGACCTGAAACCTCAATCTTTTCAGAGACGAAAAACAGATCTGCCAGGACAGCCCCAATGTGACCAAAATCAAAACGTGACTGTAATCAAACTTTTAATTATATCATGAGACCAGAAAGGGATCAGTAATCCCAATTACTGAGAAAATAACAAGAGTATATTCTTCACATCTCCTTTCTGCCATACACACACACATATAACTCACGTATACATGTGCTCAGATAACTACACACACATTTTAATGAATGCACAGGAATAAACAAACAAAAAAATGTTACCAAAGATTATCTCTGGATTACAGGTATTTTCTTCTTTAACATTCCCAGTTTTCTACAAATGACATGTACTACTTTCCTAATTAGGAAAAAAAAAAAAAAAAAAAAAACAAGAGGAGGTTAAAATCAAGAGTTAGCTCCTTAAGAATTCAAAATGAATTTCATTCTAGCAGCTCACAGAAGCTGGCCCCATGTCACTCTCCCGCCCCCTGCTCACCAGGATTGCTGCCACAGGCAATGGCCAGTTGTGCAGGGAGGCTGATGAGAGCGTGAAGATTTAGAACTTGTTGTTCATCTGCCTGCTAACTGGGTCAGCTGCATCACACAGCTTTGACCTTGGCCTCAAGGATGTTTCCTCCTGTTTGCTTCGATGTACTAATGCAGAACCCAACTTCTTGAAAATGGCTCTTTCCATGTTTATGTCTTTCCTAGAGCAAGGAAGGAGGTTAAGTGGAGCCCGGGATCACTCACTGTGCTCCGTCTTCATCTTGTAACCTGCCACGGGGTCCCTTAAGGAGTAGCTTGCCTCAGCCCATACGTCACCCTTTCCTAAACCAGGGACAAACTGAAGCTCTCCATAGTGCAAGCAGGAAGAATACTATTCACCGAATAGAGCCTTGCTGAAAACACTAAGAAAGGTCTAAGTGGGGAATGGCAACAAGGGGTGCAGCTCTGAAGAAGATATGGGTGTGCTGACCACTTCTCACGTGCACCAGAGCTCCTGCTTCCGTATGACACAGTCTGGGCTCTGGAGAAAAAGTCTTCAACAGAAAAGTCATGAAAAGAACTTCTGGACTAACAAGAACAAGATCTGCCATCCTGCCTGATCAATTAAAATTAGTCAAAATGTATGAAAAAGTTTTCATGACCCTGGGCATCAGGCAATGAAGGAGATGGGAAACAAATGAGAACACCCTACATCTGCCCCAGCTTACTGCCACCACCACCCCACCTGGAGCCTCCAGGTTCTGCAGAATAGGGAAACCCCAGTGGGGCCCTGAGGATTTTCCAAGTTGAGACGGTGCTGAGGGCCTGGGGAGACCATGGCGGCTAGTGTGAAGGTCAGCATCCCAGAGGAGGGAGAATAGGGATGGGGGTGGGGGAGATCTGCAGAGACCCCTCCACTGGCTTCAGCACATTCCCCCAAGGAAACTGCCTTGAGACCACCTCACTGAAAGAATTTGAGGAAACAGCACTTAGGGCCCACAGGCATAAGATTCTTGCCACAAAAGTGGAGCAAAATCAGGCTAAAGTAAATTCTGCTCTGGTCCCCAAACAAATCTTAAAAGGATCCCATAATAAAGCGCAAGAATATTACAGGAATCCAAAATATCCAGTACCCAACAAGGTAAAATTCACATCTGCCCTCCAATTTAAAATTACCAGACATGCAAAGAAGCAGGAACATACTACCCAAGAGACAAAAGAAAAAAAAAAAAAAGACACTAAACCAGAACCAAGACAAGAGAAGTAGCAAAGACATTAAACCAGCTTCTACCTACACCTCTAAAGGTTGTTTCAATTCCTCAACTAAGGTGCAAGAGTAAAACACCCCAACCATCATACAGGCCATCTGTTCCTACTTTCCCACATAATTATAATTTAAAATCATAATTAAAAAAAAAAAAGACAAAACTAGCTCACACATAGAAAAAAATCTCTACAGAATTGATGTGACAAATTGTCCTGCTTTTGATCAGATCATTAAATGAATTTTGCTTGATCTCAATTACTGTAAGCCAATTATTAGTTTGTGCCTGAACCAAAAGTTGAGATATTGTGAAATGTTAATAAGGAAAACTGGAAGGTGAGGGGATTGAGAACTCTGTATTTCCTACATTTTTCTGTAAACCAATAATTGCTCTAATAAAAAATAATAAATAAAAAAAGAAACACAGTAGAGAATATAAAAATACCTCAATAAGAAGACAAGCAACCCAACAGAAAAATAAACAAAAGGTATAAACAGTTCACCAAAGAAGATATACAAATATCAAATAAGCAGTGTAAACATTAGGGAAATGCACACTAAAACCATAAAATACCACTTCACACCTACCAGTATGGTGATAACAAACAAAAAAGTGACAATAACAGCTGCTGACAAAGCTGCGGAGCAATCAGTACCCTGATACTGCAGGTGGTGCAGCCAACCAGGAAGCAGTTTACGGAATAAAGCATACACTGAACTACTGTAGGAACTAACAATTCCACTGCTAGGTATTTACCTAAGATAAATGAAAATATATTTCCACTCCAAAACTGAAAACTTAAATGTCCATCGACTGGTGAGTGACCAAATTGTGGCAGACCCATACAATTGGAATACTAATCAACAATAAAAAGGAATGAACAATGAGCCACAAATGAATTTGCTAAGAGAAAGAAGCCAGCCGTGGTGGTTCCCTACGTGTCAAAGCTCATGGAACTTGGAAACAACCCAAATGTCCATCGACAGATGAACGGACAGGCAAAATATGGTACATCCATATAATGGAGTACTATTTGGCCATAAAAAGGAATGGCTTTCCAATATATGGTACAACATGGACGAATCTTGAAAACATTATGCTAAGTGAAGCCAGACACAAAAGGACAAATACTGTATGACCCCACTTCTATAGAATATCTAGAATAAGCAAATTCATAGCAATAGAAAGTACATGATCAGATACCAAGGGGAGGGGGAAGAGAATGGGGAATTAGTGCTCAATGCATAAAAAGTTTGTTTTGGGTGATGAAAAAATGTAAATAATGGAAGGTGGTGATGGTAGTGTAACAATAGTAAAGTAATCAATGCATTGAACTGTATACTAAAAAATGATTAAAATAGCCTATTTTGTTATATATACATTACCACATTAAAAAAACTCATAGAAAAATTAAAAGGTTAGACATTGCTAAAGAAACCAGTAACTGCTTTACAAACCCTACTTGGAGAGGCTATGATTATGGGCATGTCTAATGGCCAGTTTTCCCAAGGCCCAGTTATTTTCTAATCCTGATCTTAAGAAGACTGGTGGCCAAGTGAAGACTTCTGATTTGTCACATGGTTTTTACCTCCACCTTCCTCTCGCTCTTCCTTACCTCCCCATTTCCCCCTTCCTTCCTTGCCCCGACACCGGCTTATATTATTCTGTTTTATGATATACACACAATAGGCAGGTGGAAAAGGACAAAGAAGAAACAACACTTACGCAGGGAAAAGTAATAAAGTCTTCCTTTGGGAGATATCTGTCAAACGTCACGATGATAAACCAAAATCAGCAGGATTTTGGCCTGGATTACTGGTGCTCCGTGGATGACAGAATTTTGCTGTAGTGTGACAATTACAGCACCAAGTAAATAAGCCTTAGTTTAAATGTGTGTACATGGCTTTAATTACTTTCAAATAATTTTCTTCATTGTCAACAATTCCCATGTCTGAAAAGGAACCCCCTCTTTCCTTCAGATACAACGAGCGCCCTCTGGCTCATTGCACATGCCTGGAGAAGCCGCCCCGGAAGCTCCTCGTGGAAACCACACCTACAGAACCATGGAAGAAAGAGATGCCTTCCACAGGGAGGACAGCACACGTCCCCTGTTTATCTTCTGGGGAGAAATTCAAGAAGAGAGTGACTAAGTTCCACAGGTCTTCAGGTAAAATAGAAAACAGAATTAAGATAGTCTGATTCCTGACTTCCTTCATTTAAGAGATTTTAGGTGACATAATGCAAGTAGGAGCATGCACGTGGCAGTGTCTTGCTGCATCCACTCACGTGCTGAGGAAGGTGCCATTTAGCACATATGCAAAGTTCACTCCAACAATTCTCAAAGCTTCTTAAATTTGGGTGACTCATTTCTTACTACGGTGATATGTATGGAGGAAAACTACAGGATAGCACCAGGAATAACTTCCTCAAATAAAATTAAACCTTCACCTCTCCTCCAAAAGCTTCACTCCAACTCTACACAGTAGCCATGCCAACCGCAAGTCTCAAGCTATAGAAGAACCCAGAAAGGCAACGGAAAATGCAGTAACATCAAAACCAAGTGCTCTGGAGCCAGGCAGGTTAACGGTCTCTCTCGCAACACTCACCACCCTATTAACTGTAAGTTTAAATCTACTTCTCTGTGAGCCCGTAAGCCCCAGAAAGGCAGGGACTATATCCTGTTCATCTCTGCACC
>PVKY010005247.1:0-17773 GCA_004027775.1 Bradypus variegatus
AAAGGATTAAAGCCCTACCTTATTCAGTTGGGCTACACCTTAACTGAAGTAGCTTCTTGAAAAGATCTTATTTACAATGGCTCCACATCCGCCAAAATGCAGACCAAAACCATGAACATGTCCAAACTGGAGTGCACAATTTGATCCACCACAGTCTGCCCTCTTGACCCCCAAAAGACATGCTCTTCCCGCATCCAAAATACATTCATTCCATCACAACATCCCCAAATGTTTAAGTCATTTCAGTAATAACACTAAGCACAAAGTCTCATCAAAACGCATTATGGGTGTAGTTTGTCCTAGGGCAAAATTCCTCTGTCTGATGGACCTGTGATACCTAGAAAATGAGTTACCTGCTTTCCATGTACAATAAACAGACAGGCATCAGATAAATGTTCCCGTTCCAGAAAGGGGAAATTGGGAGGAAAACAGGGGTCAGAGGTCCCAAACAAGTCCAGAAACCAGCAGGGAAAACTGCAAGGTCTGAGAGTCATCTGTGGATCAATGTTTTGTCCTCGGGGCCTAATGGAGCAGCAGCTCCACCCCTTCCGAGTTCTTGGGTGGAGATCACGCTCTCCACGAATGTTGCGGCACAGACCCCACCCTCCCCAAGCATTGGGGTGGTGGAACTCTCCTTGAACAAGTGGGTACAAGGCCCACCCTTCCAAGTGCAGGGGCAAACCAGCCCTTTCCACCCTCATGGGCAGGCCCACTCTCTTGGTGCAAGATCTCTTCAGTCCAAACTTCAGTTTCCGTGGCTTTGCCCTGGAAGTCATTCTTTCTTCAATTCATCCCTTATCTGTCCCTTTCAGGCACTGCTTCTGTTCATACTAATTTTGCAAAATCTTTGTCAGCTTTTATGCAGTTTAGGCAGGTCCAAACCATCAGACAATAGAACTTTCCACAGATCCTTGCTGGATAACTACATTTGCAGTCCTGATAAGTCTGACTGGATCCATGTTCAACCACACCCTCTTTAGCAAACGGTTGTTCAATTAAACTCTCACATGGAGCCCTGTCCTTTGGAGACTCACTTCCCGAAAGCTCAGGGAGGTCCATGATAGGGCTACTTCTGGCCTTACAGAGTACAATATCTCGATAGGCTGAGAATTTTCAAAACCATCAGTTGCTGGTTTCTTTGTGCTTACGAGTTTAATTCTCAGCTTATCTCATTCTTCTCACAGTTTACTATAAACTTCCAGAAGAAATCAGGCTACACCTTCCACACTTACCTTCAAAATCTCAACTAAGTATCCAGGTTCATCACTTACAAGTTCCATTTTCAATCCAGCATCAGTCTCTGCTGCTTTATAGCAGCAATCACCTTTTCTCCAGTTTCCAGTAACACATTCATCATATCCTTCTAAGGCCTTATTGGAAGTACTTTTAACATCCGTATTTCTAACAACAGTTTCATAAACACTATCTAGGCTTTTTCTATCAAGTGCCTCACAATTCTTTCAGCCTCTAACCATTACCCAATTCCAAAGTCATTTCCAATTTGTAGATATTTGCAATAGCAGAATCCCACTCCTGGTAACACAAACTGTGTTACTTTCCTAGCTTCTACAACAAATACCATACAATAGGTTGACTTAACAACAGGAATTTATTAGCTTACAGTTTTGAAGCTAGGAGAATTTCAAAATTGAGGCATCAGAAAGGCACTGTTTTCTCCTTAAAGAACACCCAAATCATTCCATCCCTCCCCCCATCCCACCCGATTTTTCATTTAGCTTTTGTCCCCATTTTTCTACTCATCCATCCACACATTGGATAAAGGGAGTGTGCACCACAAGGCCCCCACAATCACACAGTCACACCATGTAAGCTACATAGTTAGGCAGTCGTCTTCAAGAATCAAGGCTACTGGGTTGGAGTTTGATAGTTTCAGGTATTTACTTCTAGCTATTCTAACACACCAAAACCTAAAAAGGGATATCCATATAGTGCATAAGAATGCCCACCAGAGTGACCTCTCGACTCCATTTGAAATCTCTCAGCCGCTGAAACTTTACTTTGCCTCATTTTGCTTCCCCTCTTTGGTCAAGATGTTCTCAATCCTCTGATGCCAGGTCCAGGCTTATAGCCGGGAGTCATATCCTGCATTGCCAGGGAGATTTACACCCCTGGGAGTCGGGTCCCACATAGTGGGGAGGGCAGTGAGATCACCTGCCAAGGTGGCTTAGAGAGAGGGGGGGGGCCACATCTGAGCAACAAAGAGGCACTCGGGGAGACTCTTAGGCACAACCACAAGTAGGCTTAGCTTCTCCCTTGCAGCATCAAGCCCCACAAGGGCAAGCCCCAAGATTGAGGGCTTAGCATCCAAATTATCAATCCTCAATGTTTGTGAGAATGTCAGTAATATCCCAGGTGAGGCAGTCCAACACTTCCACATTTTCTCCCAGCTCCTCAGGGGGACCCTGCAAATACATTTTTATTCTCTGCCCAAATTACTTTAGGATTTGTTGCTATTTCATGTTAACCTGTACAAACCTACCAGATCTCACTTTCTTTTCAAAGTTCAAAGTAATTACGGTGTTTAACAAACTGATCACACAAGTCAAATTATTTAGTGTGCTGCAGAAGATATATATCCCACACCAGATAAACATACCTTCCCTTGGTCTCACACAGAAGTTGAAGTTTTAAGACACAGTCAATACTGTCCTCTACCCTCTGGCTTGATTTGCCCCGGTCCTAACCAGATCTGCTTCATTCACATCTCTAATTGAAGCCTGGACTCTTTTTCAGCTTTTTTGACAGTTGCTGTATGTGCCAATGCCAGCATTCATAGCTGCTGAGCTCTGTGCAGCAGTGTTTTTAATACAGGAATGGTTAAATAAAATATGATAATCTATACATGGAATGCTACACGTGGAATGCTGCTATAAGGAATGAGGCAACTCAGTATTCCCTGACTTGGAAAGACGTCCCTGATACACTGTTAAGTGGAAGGGGAAGAAAGCAAGTTGCAAATTGGTGGGTTGAAGATGCAGTTTTTGTTAAAGAATTATTCATAGTAAAATGAGGACATACGTAAAGAAGAAAAACAATTTTGGAAGAATATCTACCAAAAAAGCTATTGTTGCCTTTGAGGGACAGTATTATAAAGGCTGTTAATATATTAGTAATTCTATATTAATAATAATAATTATATATTAATAATATTTGAATCTTGTATCATAAACATGAATTTTTTAATTAGGAAAAAATTAAGAAGGGAAAATAGGACAGATAGAAACACAGAGGGAAACTGGTTGCTCCATCACTTTACCCAATGTCAGGCAATGGTGCAGCAGGGATCCCTGGCTCGTAATTGAGGATTTTGTGGGAGAGGAGGTCCAAGTAAATGGAAAATTAAAGTCCCCTTGTGTCTTTTTTCTTTTGGCCTTTTTTGCTCTTTCAGAAGACGACAGGTGGTTACTTTTTTATTATTATTATTTAGATTTTTTTTTTTGTTTTTAGTCCTATTGATGAAAAATCTTTATCAGAGAATTTTCTCCCTCTGTAGAGAGGCAGCTTTTTTAAGTTCTGTGGTTTGTTGTACCCAAGAGATGTTTATAATGGAATTTTTTTTTACAAATTGTACCTCTCCCTTAAAAGGCTGACAGAAAAGTTGTGTAGAAGAGCAGTGAGAGCATACTGTGGAAGCTATTTGATTCAGTCATAATATGCGTTTTACATATACAATTTGCCATCTTGCTGGCATCCAGGCATCCCACAGTCACTGATCGCGGCCTCAAGGCTCCTGCGTCACTTCTCCATTCACTTCTCACTCTAAATTTCTTTTTCCACTCAATTTTAGCATTTTTTTCCACTGTGTGTACCATATGTGTTTTTCCCAATAACTAATTTTATGCAATTCACTTTTAATTAACACCTTTTTGTTCGTTTTTCCTAACAGAAGTCCTGGAGGGGATTTGGGAGCCAAAAAGAAAAAGAAGAAACAGAAGAGAAAAAAGGAGAAACCACATTCCGGAGGCACCAAGTCAGATTCCGCGTCCGATTCCCAGGAAATCAAAATTCAACAACCTTCCAAGGTAAGAGCCCGTTCTCCTTTCACCCCAAAGGCGCCAGACGCGTGCGGGAGTGGGTACAGCTGAGCGCCCAGCGGGTCAAATGGCGCTAGTGAGTGGAGGGGATTTACAGCCTTCCAAAAACTGACTGTGGCACCCAAATAACCAAAGCACGCCGGGCTTTGATGTGTACGCAGATACCTCTGTATTTTTCCCTTTTCTTGATGAATTAATGATTAAACTGTAGTTATAGAAGAAAGTCACAATGTGAGCTTGTTAGGTTTTTTTGTTTGTTTTTAATATTTTACTTATTTTGACACTTTTAGTTTATGGTTACCTTTAATTGACACATTTACATATTTTCAGTGATTAAGATTCCTTATCCTACTGGAAAAAATATATTGAAAAATGTAATTAAACTCCTACCAACTTCTACTAAGTAAAAATAATCAAAATGGGTAGTTAGCATGCGACTGTTTCATAGTACTAAGCAACTGATTGGTGGAACTTTGTTAGTAAAACTACATATTTTCTAGAATATTTAATATGAGTGTTGACAGACACGACTGTAGCTTTTTTTTTCCTTTTTTTTAAATTAACTATACTTATCAAATTAAAAAACCTTTCCAAACAAAGCAAAGCAAAGCAATGGGAAAAACAAATATCCTGAAATAATTTAATTCCTTCCAATATGCACCTACCATACCAAAAGAAAATTAACGATTTTTTGAGATACACTTTTAGTTCAGAAGATAGTCACATTGTAATTTTCCTGGGTGTCGGTCTAATTACCTGAATAGCACAGCACATTTCATCCAGAGCAGCCGTGGGTAAGTCTGACGCTGACTCAGTCTTCAGTGGTGGTTCCTGATTATACCACCAAGGGTGGGAAATAGCCCGACCTTCCCCCCGGAGAAATGCCCATGTTAGACGAAGCCAGCAGGTTTCCCACGGGTCTGTGTGTTGGGGAGTGGCACGGGCAGCAACCACCGGTCACGGTTTCCATGTGCTGGGCCCCAGAGGCAGCAAGTCCTCTTGCTGTAAGAAGCTCGGGGTGCAAAGGCGGAGAGTTACAAGTGCAGTGAAATGGAGGGTAGTTTGATGATTGACTGTAGCTCAGTATAAGTTATCTCTGTGTATTGTGTGTGGACGAAGGTGCCTCGGGTCAAGTGGGAGATGTGGAGTCAATCCAGCTCTAGCACCCCAAGCCCTGTGTTTTGGACAAGTCACTGAAGCCCCTTCTCCGTAAGGTGGGAATGCCACTGTTCCGGTTTGCTGATGCTGCTGTTATGCAAAATACCAAAAATGGATCGGCTTTTATAAAGGGGTTTATTTGGTTACACCGTTATAGTCTTAAGGCCATCAAGTGTCCAAGGTAACACATCAGCAATCGGGCACCTTCACTGGAGGATGGCCAGTGGCATCCGGAAAACCCCTGTTAGCTGGGAAGGCATGTGGCTAGCATCTGCTCCCGAGTTCTGGTTTTAAAAGGGCTTTCTCCCAGGACGTTCCTCTCTAGGCTGCAGCAGCTCTCCAAAATGTCACTCTTATTAGCTTCTTTCAGGTTGTGTTTCAAAATGGCATTCTCCAAAATGTCTCTGCATCAGCTTCTCAGGGCAAACTCTGGGCTAGTACCTCCAACGCATCAGCAAAACTGCTTTCAACGGCCGTCTTCAAAATGTCTCTGTAAGTTGCAGCAAGCTCCTTCGGTCTGAGCCCTTATAGATGCTCTAGTAAACTAATCAAGGCCCATGCTGAATGGGCAGGGCCACTCCTCCATGGAAATTTTTTAATCAGAGTCATTACCTACAGTTGGGTGGGTCATATTTCCATGGGAACAACCTAATCCAAAGGTTCCAACTTAATCAACTCGTATATGCCTGCCAATACCAGAAGGCATGAAAGCATATGGCTTTTTCTGGGGGACATAATATATACAGACTGGTACAGCCACATTTTCCCCAACTTGCAGGGTTGTTAGGGGGTTAAAACAAGATCGTTCTTACTCAGTAGTTTCATATTGTAAAGCAGTTACTACCATTGTTCAAGGGCTTTAAAATCCTTTCTTGTCCAAAGTTTATATTGTATCACATGAGGTGAGTCTTGCAGGTAATTTTTCTGCTAAGGACCAGGAATCATGGGGAAGTGAAATCACTGGTCCCAGTCTTTCCCTGGCTGACTCAGTGGGTGAGAGGAGACAGGACCCTCCTCCCTCTTCAGCTTTTCAGCTTGGTTCTCCTGTAATAAATATTCTATCCACCAGACTCCAGGTTCAGTGTAGCTCATAATGAGGATACCATCACAGGTGTGCAAGTGACTTTCCCCATTTCTCGAAATTGCCTCTGAGATAAATGTGGTGTTGGCTGATCTGCAGCTGTGGGCCTCTCCCTATTGCAGCTCCATCACGCTCAGCTCCCACCTGTGGCTCTGAGCCCTTCTGCTTCTGGCCACAAATGAGAAACTAGAGCCACCATAGGCAACAGGAGCTGTTAGCATTATATGGTAGAGAATTTCATTTTTTAAATTAAAAGTTCAGATTGTCTTAATGTGCGCTTTTTCCCTTGCCTCTTTAAACTGGGGCTCCTTTCCCAGTTTAAAGTGATGCCAGCTGTAGATAATAACATAATGTACAAGTAGACAGCACTTGGAGAATATTCTGGGCTACCCTCGAACCAAAATAAAAATATTTGTAGATTCTGGTAGATTTCTTAGTGGTTGGGGATGTGGACGTTTTCCCCAAGTGTTAAATTTGGAAATTAATGGGTAAAAAACATAGTTGATGTTTAGTAATCCACACGGAGCAAATGGGGAGGAAAACGGAGGTGCCCGACTCTTATCTAGGAATATTGTAGTGGGAAGTTAATAAGGGGTTGGTATAAGTCTCTCCTTGCCTAACACTAATTGATTTCCCGCAGGTGGTGCCACTAAGGAAGATGAGTGAATAGGTTTCAGAATTAGCTGAGTTTTCCTTACTGCTCTGTTGCCAGAGATTTGAAAACAGTGCTTACTTAAATCTTAAATCTACTTTGAGAAAGTATTTAGATAGTGGGCATCGGGACATAGATACTTCCTGAACGGACATGCTGTGCAGAGAAGGTTGACCAGTAGGATGAGAGCCAGTTAGGAGTAAACCACCCTGGGGCTTCTTCACGGAGCCGAGATGTCACTGCTCTTTGGGAACAAGGATGCCCACTCATGTTTGTGGCAAAATGTTTGTTAATGTTGGAGGATTTAAGTCAAATATCAAGAAAGAGCCGTTACGATGACAAATTAGGTACTGATACTGTCAGTGTAGTTTTTTAAAGACTGTTCTACTTTCCCTTTTTTAAGACTAACTGATGCATTTTGAAGCATTCTTAGTTAAAATATGCTGAGATCTCTGTTCCTATTTAAGTTACAAGTCTCCGAAAAGATTGTCTTGTTGGGGGTTAAAGTGAACGTAAATTTCACTTTGCTAGAGGTCATTCATTTTTATGTTGGAGATTCAAAAGAAATCGAAACAAGAGAAATAATCCCCAAATACGGTAAATTAGAACAGAACGTAGTTAACTTAGTATGTGTAATTTCAGCACGACCCTTAGGATTTTAAACTGTGGTCGCTCTGGGTTGTGGTTATTACAAGTGGAGGTAGCAAGCCTTTACCCTCCTCCCAGCACACGCGGGCACTGTGCTTCCTTGAATCATTTTAGTGGGAAGAATTGTGAGGAAACCCAGTGAGAACAGCAGTCACAGGATGGTCTATACTAAATAAACCCCACTTCGTACTGTGTCAGTGGGCAGGCTCCCCAGTTTGAATTGTTTGCTCCAGGCCCAGACTTCAGATCCAAAGGTGGACAGAAGTCCAGAGTGGCTGGTTATAAACCCTGGGGGATCGGTCGTGCCTTTCCTTGGTATTTCTGGTGTGCTGGTATATGGGGAAACGGAAGGTGCTCTGCAACATCTTCTGACTACTTCTGAATGAGAGCGAGAGTGCTCTTTGCATGCTACCAGAATTCCATACTTCTCAGTTAATTTGCATATATTAAAAATCTCGCTGATTTTCACATTCCGTCCTACGGAACCCTCTCAGTTCAAGAGTAGTCTCATTTTCCGAGTAGTACTACATTATTTAAGGGATTAAAAAAGGATTGGGGATTCTTCAGAGATGATGGGAATTCTGGCTTTGAGGGAGGAGCCTTGGCTCTAAAGATATAGTCCATTTTACAGACTGAGAATATGTTTGACTTAAGGGGGAGGCTGTGGTGGGAGATCTGCACAGCCAGAGGAAGCGGCTGTCCTCCAGGAGAGTTAGGATTAGGGTTAGGAGAAGGGCAGTGTGCAGTTCGGGAAGAAGAGTCATTGACAGGCTCCTTTCTGGGTTATCACTTCCTTCCTGGCTCAGCACTGAGTCTAAACTTCTTTTCTTTCCTTCCATTTTTTTAATGAGCTGAGATTTCCTTCCTCTGTCTGGTTTCCCTTCTAGAAGTTACTGGCATCGTGCCCCCGTTACCATTGCAGAGCGTTAGTCCTGGTGGTGAGACCGAGGCCAGCGCCTGGCTGGCAACAGTGCTGCCCCTTTGGGCTCCTCTTCCAGGAGGTAGAGGGTGAGGACGCCGCAGGTGGTGGGAGATGGAAGCTGAGATGGGGGGTTTCACTGTAGGTTCCCAAGCTACCCGAGCCTTGCAGCGACGGCAGAACTGTTATCTTGGACGTCACAGGTGTGCTTCTATTTCGAGGTGCCTACATAACTGAGCCCAAAGCCTCGATCCGTGGGAGGATCTTTTGCCTGCAGGCGTCGTGGTCTCCACTGCAGGGATACGCGTGCCCTGGGTTGGAGCGGCGGCAGCTCCCCATGGCCTGTGTCTCCATGTCTTTGCTATTCCAGAACCCCGCCATCCCAATGCAGAAGCTGCAGGACATACAGCGAGCAATGGAGCTGCTGTCTGCCTGCCAGGGACCCGCCAGGAGCCTCGAGGATGCTGCAGAACACAGATACCAGTTCTGGGACACACAGCCGGTGCCCAAACTGAGTAAGCTGCTGCTTCATTCCCTAAGAGAGCCGGCTCGGTGACAGGCACAGAACACAGAGACCTCACTTCACCTGTGTGATTGTTTCATTTCACAGATTAGAAGTTTACATGAGAATATAAATTTTAGGTGGTGGTGTTGACTTTTAATAACATAATTTTAGTCCAATTCCTATTCCCCTAAAAGTAGCCAATTTTCCCACCCCTGAAACATTAGAGCATTAAAAAATATGTACATTAAAGAGGGAGTCTTTCTTTCTCTCTCTTTTTTTGGTGGGGGAGGGGGTTGGTTTCTGAGCTTTATGGAGTTAATTGTTTTTCCTCTGCCTGGCAGTTTCACATCTCTGTTATTCCAAAAGACACAGAAAATTTGCCCCGTGACTCTTACTGAAATGGGACACTGACACTGAACATTCACTGGCTGTGAATTAGCCTCAGTTCTGCCACACCCCGGTGTAGAAGGGGGGACACCCTGGGAAGCCACACCCTGGTGCTGGGGTCCCTAAGGCTTTGCGAAAGGAACTTGCCATAAACCATTTCATTGTTCCTTCTTTCACATTATACAAAAACATGATGTTGTAAATGTCATACAAATTTTTGAATGTATGACATCTGAAACCCACTACTTTGTCATATATATTTATGGATCACCATATCATTTATTTCTACTTTTTCTTTCTTGATTGTTCATGGTCTAGAATCTATATGATATAAAGGAGTTAGGTGCCAACCAAAATTTTTAATAGCCCAGCTGTGTGAGGATAATTTGTTTTGTCAAATACAAATTGGGGACAGTCTTTCTCTGTGTCTTCAAATAGGGTTTTCAATAAAGAGACCACTCCCCTTTCATCACCCCACCTCAGTCTGCTTCAAAGGCACATGCTTCAGAGTGTAAAGAAAAGAAATTATCTTAGCTTGCCTGTTTTCTTTCAGACTTGAGAAATAAATTTATTAATAGAGGAAGATTCTAGGGTGAATCTAAGTGGCGTTGAATTCAGTTACTGTTAGCAAAAGGGACTGAATGTGTTGGTCTGAAGGTGCCCTGTCCAGCGGAAGGAAGCTGCTCCCCCTGGGCACCCACCTGGGACCACCCTCTGGGCAGAGAGCCCAGGAGCTCACCACATTTCAGCCTCACATGGCTTTCTGGCTCCTGGGATCCCGGGACGCAGCTCAGTTCCAGCAAAGGCCAGAGCAGAGGGTTCCTGCGGCCCCGTTAGTTGGGGGTCGAGGGGATTTGCCTCAGGAATGCCGTGAGCCAAGCCATGTGCTAAGCATCGGTCCAGGGACTCTGCAAGGCGAGCACTATCTTTGGATATTGGGTGCTCATACAGAGCCCAGGTAGCTGGGTACTCAAGTGGAGCAGTAAAGGTAGGATTAGAAAGGAGAGAGAGCAGGTAGGTGGTCGGGGGCCCCTGGGAGCCGGTGCAAACCCTGCGGTCCCCATCTGGAGGAATGTTCTGTGACCTGAGACTCGGCTCCTGCCGGCCATGTGCTCAGTGGATATCCGTGGGGGCCCGACAGTAGTGCCGGTGCTGGGGCATATGCCAGGGGGTACGAGGGGGAGGAAGGAGGGTGCACGGTGCCCAAGCAGGGGCAGAGGGAAAGATGCCCTGAGGAGGGGCACTCTGGCTTATATCTGAGAACCAGGAGGGGCCATCAGGGAAGGGCCTTTAAAGCAGAGGGGAGCCCTGAGCTGGGCCAGCCGGAGAGAGGCCACGGTGGTGAAGGGCCGGGCAGTGGCCTCGGTGTAAAGAAGTAAACAGGCTGGAAGTCAATTTCGGATTTTGCCAGATGGGTCAGAGGTCACTGCAGCCCTTCCCCCTGCCCCCAGCCTGTTGCAGTGCAGAGTAAAAAGAGCATCTCTAAGGTGTCCTATCAAATCTATGCTGCACAATACATCTGTTATCTGGGGGTGCAGTTTGGTCATTGGATGACAAAGGATTTCTTGTATTTTATTGGTGAAATAGCAGTTAATCTATGCCAATATGTAACTGCCCTGTTTCACTTCAGAGGTAGCCGAAATATTAAAGCATATTTTTCAAGATTATACCAAATCCAAAGGCCCAAAATGCGATTTTGTGTATTTAAGTGGGCGCTTTGGGCTGTCAAAACCCCTGTGCAATTTAACGCGTTCTCCGTGTCCTCCTCTCTCTCCCTCTCCAGACGAAGTAGTCACATGTCACGGGGCAATTGAGCCAGATAAAGACAGTGTGCGGCAGGAGCCGTACTCTCTGCCGCAGGGTTTTACGTGGGACACCTTGGATCTGAGCGTTGCCGAGGTGGTGAGTAGAGGCCTTTTCACTCAGCACCCGCAGTCCCCAGGTTGCTTCCGAGGTGGTCCTGAGCCCCGTAGACAGGACGCTTGTTTTCCCCGCAGCTCAAGGAGCTGTACACGTTGTTAAACGAGAACTACGTGGAAGACGACGACAACATGTTCCGCTTTGACTACTCGCCCGAGTTCCTGCTGTGGTGAGCCGGGGCGCGGGGCGGGGCGGCCGGGCAAGCTCGCGTCCCTGCTGTGCGCTCGGGCGCTAACTGCCACCTGTTTTCTCGTCCACGCCAAACTCAGGGCTCTGCGACCCCCAGGCTGGCTGCCTCAGTGGCACTGCGGAGTCAGAGTGTCCTCAAATAAAAAACTGGTCGGGTTCATCAGCGCGATCCCAGCCAGCATCCGGGTTTATGACAGGTACACTCAGCCGCATGTCGGCTTCTATGTCTGCGCCTCCCTGCCCTCTCTCCGCTGCTCCATCATCTTGTGAAGGTCAAATAGGTGACGGGGACAGTGTCCCCCCGGGGAGGCCCAGGGCCGTCCCTGGCCGACTGCACCTGAGCTTCAAGCCCCTTCGGGCCAAAGCTGGCAAGGCCTACCGTTCCAACAGGGCAACTGAAGAAAATGTGAACAAAAAAGATTGCAATGATAAGCTTTTTATAAAAAAAAAATTGTAAGCAATTTTATTAAGATATATCCACATACCATACAGTCATCCAAAGTGCACAGTCAGTGGCTTTTAGTATAATCACAGAGTTGTGCATTCATCACCACAGTGAATTTTAGAACATTTTCATTACTGCAAAAAAGAAAACCCCATACCCCTTAGCAGTCACCTCTCAATCCCTCTATCCTTCTCTAGCCCCTCATAACCACTAATCTGTTTCTTTCAGAGCAAACACTTTTTCTTCCATCTCTATGAATTTATTTGTATTTACATTTATATAAATGGGGTTGAAGAATATGTAGAACTTTGTGTCTGGTTTCTTAACATAATGTTTGGGTTTCTTTTTTTTTTTGCTATTGATGTAAGACTATTCATAAATTATGATAAGCTTTTTTTAAATTCATTTTATTGAGATATATTCACATACCATGCAGTTTTACAAAATAAAGTGTACATTCAATTGTTTACAGTACCATTATATAGTTGTACATTCATCATCAAAATTAATTCTTGACATTTTCATTATCACACACACATAAATAATAATAAAAATTAAAGTGAAAAAGAGCAATTAAAGTAAAAAGGAACACTGGGTGCCTTTTTTGTTTTGTTTTGTTTTGTTTTTTTCCTTCCCCCGTTTTTCTACTCATCCATCCATAAACTAGACAAAGGGGAGTGTGTTCCATATGGCTTTCCTAAACACACTGTCACCCCTCATAAGCTACATTTTTATACAATCATCTTCAAGATTCATGGGTTCTGGGTTGAAGTTTGATAGTTTCAGGTATTTACTGCTAGTTATTCCAATTCATTAGAACCTAAAAACGGTTGTCTATATTGTACGTAAGAGTGCCCACCAGAGTGACCTCTCAGCTCCTTTTGGAATCTCTCTGCCACTGAAGCTTATTCCATTTCCTTTCACATCCCCCTTTTGTCAAGAAGATGTTCTCCATCCCACGATGCAGGGTCTACATTCCTCCCCAGGAGTCACATTCCACATTGCCGGGGAGATTCACTCCCCTGGGTGTCTGATCCCACTTACGGGGGAGGGCAGTGATTTCACCTTTCAAGTTGGCTTAGGTAGAGAGAGAGGGCCACATCTGAGCAACAAAGAGGCACTCAGGAGGAGGCTCTTAGGCAAAATCATAGGGAGGCCTAGCCTCTCCTTTGCAGCAACAGTCTTCCCAAGGGCAGGTCCTACTTTAAAATTTTTTTAGAAGAGGTAACGTGTTCTTTCCACAGGGTGAGTGTGTTGCCTTTTTGTTCTGGGTCTCCTGCCTTGAAAGTTGGAGAGCTAGCAGGTAGTAGGTCTGTATACCTTGTGGTCTTTGGGGTCAGTTCATGGATGGCTATGGGCCTTTAATCTCAAGGAACGTTACCTGCCATATGTGGGGGTTCTCTGCATTCTCTCCTGGGAATGAAATCAATGACCAAGCTTTGTGGGGGAAATGCCTGCCCCCCTGGAGCCAGGCAGTTCACCCCAGCTCAGAAGAGCCCCGGCTCCCGTCCCGCCGGGCCTGCTCAGGCTCTAGTGGGTTTGTGTTAGATTTCAGAGCAACATCTCAGCACATTCTGGTGCCTGGGGGGTCCATTGTAGACAAAATAGTCTGCATTACAGGAAAAACAGATTCAGAAGTTTTAAGAGATGTCGTAGGTTCAATTCTAAGGTGAAAACTCATACAAAGCCAAAGCCCTAAAATTTACTTAGAACACAGGAGTTCACGTCTACATGGTCTTCTGGGCAGTGGGTAATGGGGAATTGCTTATCAATCTGAATTTATGGAATGTCTCAGTGACAGAGTATTTTTATGAAATATGGCAATAAAGGAGGTTTTGCACTTGGCTGTTCTTTGAAATTTTATGGATGTTATCCAAGTTTTTTTTTTTTAAGTTTTCATCTGATGTTTGCTCTCATTTTTGACAACTCCATTTCTTAGTGTGAAGAAGATGGTAGAAATCAACTTTCTCTGTGTTCACAAGAAATTGCGGTCCAAGCGGGTTGCCCCAGTGCTGATTCGAGAAATCACCAGGAGGGTGAACCTGGAGGGGCTCTTCCAGGCCGTCTACACAGCCGGCGTCGTTCTGCCGAAGCCCGTGGCCACGTGCAGGTAATGTCCCTCTTCCCTGCTGCGTAGTTTATCCAGCACACCATGCTCTCGTTGTGCCAGACGTAGCACTTTCCTTGTGTAGCTGAGAAAATAGAGGCCCTCAGGGGCCCTGGCTGGCTCATGCTGTATGGTTTGTTGACAGCAGATGGAGGCCAACCTCTCTCCAGCACGGCACACAGCTGCCCAGGATGATCTATATTTGTTTCTATTCAATTGGGAAGACTTTTGCAATCTGTAATGTGGGAACAGGGCACTGTGGACTCAAAATGCCAAGTGGAGCACCATTTTCCGTCCACCCCGACACAGCTCATACCTGCTTTGTGGCGCTACCAGTAACAATTCCAAAAGCTTGGTAAACAGTGATTGGAAAGCCCCAGTAAGAAGTCTAAAGCTCTGTTTTTGTGATTTCGTCTTCTCATTAAGCTTTCCAAGGTTTTTCCACTGAGAAAATCAGTTATCAGTTAGAAACTGACCTGTTTCTAACACAGCAGGGAGAGTTTATCTCCATCCACTATTTTTGTTGACTTGAATCAAGATAAAACTTCAACTTAACATAGTATGAAACGTAAAACTATAAAATTATATAGCCTATTAAATTATCACATTGATAAACAGAAGGAAAGACTTTAAAGATACATTTTAACATAGATCATTCACCTCCAGACCTAAACTGAAATCACTTTAAAAAAAATTCAAACTAGTTTCTCAAAAAGTTGTTCTCTTTGGCGTTAAGGCTGGTAATTTGGGGGAAATATTTTCATGTTTTTGAATTTTTTGGTTTTCGTTTTATAGAATCAGCAATGGGCATTAAATACTTGTAAACTGGGTGTTATTAAAAATCCCTCTTTATTGAAAGAAATGAATGGTCACAAACTCCAAAGGAACATATGTAGGAATTCAGAGCGTATTTTAGAGTAAAGAGTGACCAACAAAATGATTGCACAGGAAGGGGGAACGCATCCAACAACTGCATCAACCACCACACAGGTGTTCCGAGAATGCAGAAAATGCTTATTTAACAGCTAGCTGACACAGAGTGAAAACTTGCAGAGCTAGACATCAATTAGATTTTAAAACCTTTATTATATTCCAGATACTGGCATCGATCACTAAACCCCAGAAAATTGGTAGAAGTGAAATTTTCTCACTTGAGTAGAAATATGACTTTACAGAGAACAATGAAGCTGTACAGACTTCCAGATGTAAGTAAGAATGATTTGCAGTTTTTCGAAACTGTAACAACCAAAGTTTTTAATGCAGCAGAGAATAATTTGCAGGAGTCTAAAAACTGGCTCGTGTGACTAAGAAAATGACTATGTAGTTAGGAAGAAGGAATAGAACTTGGGGGCTAGGGAAAGTAGGGGAGCTCATTTGGAAATACTAGGCCTATTTTATCTTTTTTAGGCATTGTAAGTGCTTCAATTTGTGGTTGAATGGGATTAAACTCAAAACATGTAAGTTTTGAAATTTTGAGTATTTATGATCTGTCAAGTAAGAGGGAAGAAAGCTTCCAGCTTCCAGTGATGTCTTAACATAATGGAATGAAGGAATAAAGTTCTGGGGAGAAGAAATAATGCCTTGTTAAGTTGTCCTCTTTTTAAACTAGCAAGTCTCCAGTATAAAAAGTTGTGAAGTTCTCTCTTAATGGGGAAAGTGTTAAATGTGCTCACCGGTTGTGGCTCTATTTGGGTTTGCATGATGTATTAGTTATCTGTTGCTGTGTAACAAATTACCACATACTTAGCAACTTTAAACAATGCAAAGCTCTGCTGGGTTCTCTGCTTCAGGGTCTCTCATGAAGCCACCACCAAGATATTGGCTGAGGCTAGGGCCTCACCTGAAAGCTTGCCAGGGAAGGGACCCACTTCCAAGCTCCCATGGTTGTCAGAAGGATTCAATTTCTTGCAGGCCATTGGACTGAGGGCGTTGGCTCCTGTTGGCCAGAAGTGACCTCGGCTCCTGGCCACATGGGCATCCTCCTCGGGCAGCTCACAGCATGGCAGCCAGTTTCAGCAGCGCCCACAAGGGAGAGAGATCCTCCAGCCAGATGGGGTCAGAACCTCGCATAATCTCTTCATGTGGGTTGGAAGCAAGCCACGGGTCTCACCTGCCTTGAGGTGGCTCACACTGGGACTCTGACCACCACAGATGGGATCTTTTGTTTGGGGTTCTGGTTTTATCAGTTATTTCCAAGTAATTTAGCAAATGTTTTAGCTAGATCAAGGGACTGTGGAATCCTCCTCCCGAACACAGTGAGGATTCGCCATCATAGTCTTTCTCGGTAGAGTAGATGGCAGCTCCTTCCATCTTCTGGCCGATTTTGTTTTTAGTGGATGCATATAATGAGTAGCCACGTGAATTGTTGTCTGTCTGTCTGATGTCAGAAGCAAGTCAAATCATCTCTGACCTTAGGCAGAATTGAACAAGGAGAGAACTGGAGGTGAAGGGAACCAAATGGTTGGAAATATTATGCTCATCCTTAGCGGGAGGACTGGAAGGAGTGCTCTCCCTTCCGTCTTCTCCGTGACTGCAGACAGTTGAGATGAACTGGGAAGTACACAGGCCCTCAGTGACATCAAGCAGGGAGGGGAAACGTGGACCAGATCAAGTGGAGAGAAAAGCCACAGGTGAGATGACGTAGGAGGGGATGAAGGAGCAGCCCCTCAGCCCAACGTGGCAGGACTGCAGGTGGACATGCCGAGGGGTGAGTACTGAGGCAGAGAAACAGGAAAATGGTAACGTTCACTAATTAGCTTTCTTTGAAAGCCAGAAACTACCTGTGCCCAAGGCAAGACACAAGAGAGGCCAGAGGGACAGATTCTCGCAAAGGACAACGGCAGCAAGAGAAGGGGGCCCAGCTCATAGCTGGGATGGCAGGCCCCACTTGAGGGGCTGTTAACCCCGAGTTCCTCCTTGTCTGTTGTAAACACTTTGCTACATGCAAATTGAAATAAAAACTTCAAGCTGCCACTATGATTTGCTGGGGGCTAATGCTACTCTACTTTGGTCCCCAAATTTCAGTTTATAGAACCTAAAGCTGTCACCTGTGTATAAGGAAAGTGCCTGCTTTTGCAGAGGTTGCCTAAACTGGAATGAAGAAAAAAGGGTTTTAGTGCCTGTCATTGGTTATTCAGGATGGTTAGAGCTTGATGAGCTGTGAGTATCTTTAACTTGACTTTGTCCATCAGCCTTAAATCTTTGTGCAAGAACAAGTTCCCTCATAGTTTTGGCATCTCTGTTCCAGAGCAGGCCTGTTGCAGCCAGGTTTACCTGACTGCCTCCCTAAGGATTTGAAGTTTATAAAGTGCTTTTGTATGCATTATCCAACTTGTCCTCACAACAACCATTGGAAGTTGGTGACCCTTATTTATCAACATTTTACAGATGAAAACAGGTTTGGGAAGGTCAGCGTGCAGCCAAGGGCCTGTCACTAATGGTGGAGCATATGGGATGCAGGGCTGGGCTTTGCGGTCCTTAGAGCCCAGAATAAGGCAGGAAGGACAGGGATCGAAGGTCCTAACCGCTGTCATTGCCATGCCCAAGTCTCCCCTTCCCTCTGCAAGTTGTGGGGAAGGAAAGGAAAAGGAAGTGCAAATCATCAGAAAGAGCGAGGTAGAAGAGATGTGCTAATCCAGCTGTTACGCAAAACACCAGAAATGGATTGGCTTTTATAAAGGGGATTTATTAGGTTACAAATGTACAGT
>PVKY010005248.1:0-17785 GCA_004027775.1 Bradypus variegatus
GTATTCCTATTTCCATTTGCAGGTGAGGAAACTGAGGCACAAAGGGGTTAAGTAACTTTCCTAAGGTCTCAGGCTAGTAAATGCTGGAAGGAGGATCCAAGCAGAGGTCTGCTGCCTGCCGTCCTAACTGCTGTCCTAACTGCACCCAACCTGGGAAGAAGGGACAATGGCAAAGCTATTGCCGTTTTAAAAAGGGAGGAAGCTGGGGGTTAGAGAGCCAAAGTAACTTGCTCACGCCCTTATCCCTTCCCACACTGGCAGCACATGCCCTTCCCTCTGAGGGGCAGCCCCACCACAGAGAGCACGGCCGAGCCCAGGGCAAAGGAGAAGGTGGCCTCGGGCCAAGTACCACCCGGGTAGAGAGCCCCAAGCTCCCCCATCTTCCGTGCCAACCAAGCTGCCAGTGCCCGCTGTCAGCAGTCAGCAGGGAATGGGCCTTGGTGGGGCCAGTGGAGAGGGGAGGGAGGAGGGGAAGGGGCACAGCCCCTGGGGCTGCCACATAGCACCCATGGCAGGGCCCATGGGTGAGGACCAGCTGGTTTCCGACCAGTTCCCAAACAGCGTGTCACCATTTTCTCTCCCACGTGGGAGGGGAAGGAAGGAACCAGGAGGCCCTGGCCAGGATGCGCTGCAGAAAAAACCCCCCGAGTTTTGCAGTTTTGAGGAAAAAAGTGGAAGTGGGGAGTGGGGAGAAAAGGAGGCCAGGACCCAGGGGGGGCATGTGATTCTCAGCTGCCAGGGCCTCGAGTGAGGGAGTGCGTGAGAAAGACAGAGACAAACAGAGACGCAGAGAACGCAGGGGGCACCCTCCACGGCCTGGCAGGAGGACGGTCTGGGGTAGCCGTCCCACTGACCCTCCCCTGCCCTCCCAGGACTCCCTGGGGGGGAACAGCCGTACCGTGATGATCGCGCACATCAGCCCAGCGAGCAGCGCCTTTGAGGAGTCCCGGAACACCCTGACCTATGCCGGCCGAGCCAAGAACATCAAGACCAGGGTGAGGCCGGCTCTGCCTGCCCGGGGTGGCCCCTCCGGAGCTGATCGCGCCCTGCCCTCCCCACATACCCTCTGGACAGCCCCCACTGCATGGGCCTCACCCCCCAGGGCCCTTCCACACCTGCTCCTGGCTCCGTCATCCCCCCGTTCACAGGCTGTGCTCCCCTGCCCCGTCCCTTGCCACCTCCCTTCCTTCCGCAGAGGCTCGCTCAGACCTTCTGCATTTCCCCAGCACCGAACTGTAATCGCCACCATCAGGGCCAACATGTATCGGGCACTTCCTCAGAGCCCTTTAACATATTATCTTGTTTGAGCCTCAAAACGAGGCAGGTGTTATCACTGTCCCCTTTTACTGTTTGGAAAAGTGAGGCTCTGGGAAGTTAAGCGGCTTCCCCAGCTGGCCAGTGGCAGTACTGAGACAAGAACTGGGTCTCCCTGGTTTCCAAGCCCCTGCTTCCCCCCACCTCCGCGCCGTGAACCCACCGGAAGCCCTGCTGTGTATGAAGAAGTCTATTCTGAACTGGGGGGGGGGCAGGGGTATGTGGCCACACGTAAGGTAACACGCAGCCCTTCATTCAGCAAGCATTCACCCAAACTCTGCCCGCCAGCCACTGTTCCAGGTACTTTCAGCTTTATTCCAACCCTCAAAGAGCTTGGTATTAAAAGGAGATGTACCCTTGAAATTGTTCACTGATGGTTCTGGGAAGAGTATTATTAACGGCAGGTAATGGTGCCAATAGAAGGTGCTAAGGAAAGTCAGGGAAAGGGGGTGGGCTGGTGGGGCCCCGAGGAGAGGGCGAGCAGGACCCCGAGGGATGGGAAAGACATTCCAGCAGGGTGAGAGCAGGAAGGAAAGAGGGTCCAAAGGCAGAAGGCATGGCGTCTGATGGAGGGGGGAGAAGGGGCCCTCCTTGGCTAGAGCAAAACGTCCATGGCAAGGAGCAGCAGGTCAAAACAAAATCAAGAGACGGTGGTGGACCTTCCATGCCAGGGGAATGGGGGCACCCCTGAAACAACAGGGAGCCACTGAAGGTTGATGAGCAGGAGAAGCGGCATCTTAGAGAATGGGTCTGGCAAAGGCATGTAGGTGTGGAAGGAGCTGGAGGTGGGAGGCCATTACGGGTATCTGGAAAGACAGGGAAGAGGCAGGGAAGAAAGAGAAAGGGACATCCCGCAGGCAGGCCTCCATGACTGCATGCAAGAGGGGTCTGGGGTAACCGTACTGCAGCCCTATCTGCCCCCCATCCTGTGTCCCCCACAGGTGAAGCAGAACCTGCTCAACGTCTCCTACCACATTGCCCAGTACACCAGCATCATCGCTGACCTGCGTGGCGAGATCCAGAGGCTCAAGTGCAAGATCGAGGCGCAGGGTGGGCGGGGCCAGCCCCGGGGCCGACTGGAGCGGGGTGACATCCGGCACGTCCAAGGTGGGGGCGCAGCATAAGGAGCCCTGGGGGCAGGCGGTGCTGGATTCAAGTCCAGCCCCAGCTCTCTCTGGCTGGGTAGATTTGGGCTGGTGCCTCAACTGCTCAGAGCCTTTTTGGCTTCATCTGCGAAATGGGATCATAATCGACTGCAGAGTTGACGTGGGTGGGGTCGCCAGAGCGACAGACCCATGAGCATTGGGATGTGTGCAAGACAGCCCCCTTGGGCTGCGGAGCATGGCTGGAAGGTCATGTCCTGCACCATGGGAGGGGCTGCCGTTCCCTCATAGACCTGCGTGTTTGATATCATAGCATCTTAGTCTCCCAGGACTGTCATAACAAAGAACTACAGACCACATGGCTTGAAACAGCAGAGGTTTATTCCCTCACAGTTCTGGAGGCTAGAAGTCCAAAGTCAGATGTTGGCAGGGCCAGACTCTCTTGGAAAGTTCTAGGGCAGGATCCTTCCTTGCCCCTTCCTAGCTTCTGGTGGTTTCCAGCAGTCCTTGGTGTTCTTTGGCTTGTTGCTGCCTCTGTCTTCACGTAGCCTCCTCCCTGTGTGTGTCCAAATTTTCCTCTTTCTATCACGATACCAGTCATTGGATTAGGGCCCTCAGCTTAACTCGATTACATCTGCAAGGACCCTATTTCTAAATAAGGTCATGTTCAGAGGGACCAGGGTTAGAATCTAAACAGGCCTTTTTGGGTTTCCATCCTATAGTAAGAAAGTGTCCAAGGGCACCTCTTTATAGTGGACACAAAGGTGCTGTAAGGGCCAGCAGGAGTCTAGTTCATACAGAGGTGCTGGGAGTCACCCTTGGGCCACAGCCTGAAGACTCAGTGGTGGGACAGGGGTGTGGGGAGAGATCGTAATCTTGGAAGTCTTTCTAGAAGAGGTGACTGGGCAGGAAGTGGGAGCAGCAGTTTACTAGGAAAGGGAGGAGAGGGCCCCAGGTGGGCCCAGACTTCCCTGGCCTGAACCTGCCTCCACCGTCCTCCCCGGCCCCCCATCTGCGGGACAGCCGAGCTCCAGCTGCATGGTGGGCAGACGGAGCAGCCCGAGATGGGGCAGCTGCGGGAGCAGCTCATCAGCGCCTTCCGGGAGCAGCTGGATGTGCGGAGACGCCTGCTGGAACTGGAGAACCGTGCCATGGAGGTCCAGATTGACACCTCGCGCCACCTGCTCACCATCGCCGGGTGTGTACCCCTGGCCCCGGGACCTCCCAGGTCCCACACTGGGGTTGTGCCCTGGGCCATGCTCCATGCCCATCCCCCATGACCTGAATCCCGTGCCTCCTGGGGGTGGCAGCTGGGAGCATGAAAAGTCACGCCAAGCCCTCAAGTGGCGGGAGGAGCAGCGCAAGGAGTCATACACCAAGGATGACAGCGAGAAGGACTCAGACACAGGCGATGACCAGCCAGACGTCCTAGAACCACCGGAGGTGGCTGCGGCCCGGGAGAGCATCGCCACCCTAGTGGGCGAGCAGAAGAAGCTGTGCAAACAAAAGGTACCGGTACCCAGGATTTGGGGGGTCGGGAGAGAGGGCTTGAGAGGCCAGGCATTGGGGGCTGGGGACGGGCAGAGAGGAGTAACGCTGGCCACAAATCCTGTGTGACCTTGCTGGATTCCCTAACTTCTCTGTGCCTCATGCTCATCTTTTAAATGGGGGTAGTCCTGGTGCAGCTCTAATGGGGTTGTTGGAGAGTTTTAATGCCTGGCACACACAAGGAACTACTATTGTAACTATGGTTTTCTAGATGGAAGGTTTTTGCCTTTTGGTCTGGGGCATAACCAAGTCATGGTGCTTTAGGGTATCGTGAGCCCTGGAGGTATTGGATGGGGAGATATTCAGGAGGCTGGTCCCAGGGGTCTTTGGGTAGGGCCAGGGAGGCAAGAAGGTGGGCACAGAGGGGCCAGTTAGGACCCTTGCAAGGCCCAAGGCCAGCTTCTAGGGTTGGCCCGGGAATTTTGCTCCAGACGGAAGCCCGGAGTCCCGGGACTGCAGGGGCGCCGACAGGCCCGGCGGGAGCAAAGGCGGGAGGCGGGCTCCTCGCCGGCTGCCTGGCGTTGACCCCGCGCCTCCGGCAGCTGGCGCTGGAGCAGCGCTGCCGGGAGCTGCGCTCGCGGGGCCGGCGCCTGGAGGAGACGCTGCCGCGGCGCATCGGCTCCGAGGAGCAGCGCGAGGTGCTCAGCCTGCTGTGCCGCGTGCACGAGCTCGAGGTGGAGAACACCGAGATGCAGTCGCATGCGCTGCTCTGCGACGGCGCCCTCCGCCACCGCCGCGAGGCTGTGCGCCGCCTGGAGCAGCACCGCAGCCTCTGCGACGAGATCATCCAGGGCCAGCGGCAGATCATCGATGGTAGGACCCGCGCTCCGTGCGTCAGAGCCACCCACGGGCCCCAACGGTCCCGGGAAGGACGGAGGTCAGGCTCTGAGCCCTGCTGCTCCACCTCCCTCCCTTCCCCACAGACTACAATCTGGCCATCCCCCAGCACCTGGAGGAGCTCTACGAGGTGTACGTGCGGGAGCTGGAGGAGGGCAGCCTGGAGCGGGCTACCATCATGGACCGCGTGGCCTCCAGGGCCCTGCAGGTGAGGCCTCCCCGCAAGCCTGGGTATGGGCTGTGCCATGTGCTGAGGGTGCTGGCTGAGGGGCTGATGCCCAAAGCAGTGGCTGCAGGTACCTGGTATGGGGATGGGACCAGGCTGGCTGGCACAGTCCCAGTCCCTGGGCATTCATCTCTGGCACTTGTCCCCTAACTCCCCCAGCCCAGGGTCTGAGGGTCACAGTTGACCATATGAGATATCAGAAGAGTCCCCAGATGCCCTTGCAAGAGTCAGGTGCTGGCTCAGGAGGCCAGGCTTTCAGGCAGTACCACTGGGGACACCTCACCAAGCGGACCACAGTTTACCCCCCAGGACCCGGAACACAAGCCCACTGCTCTTCTGGGGCTCCCAGCCCATGTTACAGCCCATGCCGCCCTGTGCTGCTGCTGGATCGGGACCAGGTGTTCTGACATCCACCCCCACCCGGCCCCTCTCCCCACCAGGACAGCTCCTTGCCCAGGATTGCCCCAGCAGGAGCCACGCTGACCCCAGATTCTGACCCAGAGAGCACGAAGGCACTGAGCTCCGAGGGCCAGCGCCTGCAGAGCAGCACCCTCCCTCCCCTCAGCGTGGAGAGGTGAGACCAGGGGCCATGCCTGTTGGTCCTTCTTGTCCCTGCCACCTGCTGGGCCCTGTCCCAAGGACATCAACCCAGGTCAGGGCCCAGTAGGGGGGATGGAGCAGAAGCAAAAGGGAGGAGGTGGCACAGGTTTGGAGCCAGGACTTCTGGGTTCCCTCTCCCTTCATGCAAACAGCCTCTCCCCTTGGCTGGGGGTGGGACCTCAGTGGGACCAGCCTGGTCTACAGTCGCCCCTCCTCTGCCAACCTCAGTGAAGCCAACCGCATGTTCAAGGCCAGTCCCCAGGCCTGGCCAGCGAAGGGCTCCTTGGTGCCCACCCCGCCCCCCATCCAGATCGGCAGCCTGGCCACCCAGGAGGTGAGCTCCAAGTATCCATTTGCTCCACAGGCTCTGCTGTTGGGGGCCCAGGGGTGGACGTCCCATGGTGGGGATGGAGCCTTTCCAAAACAGCCACCACCTCCCACCTCCAGCCATGCCATCTCTGCTGAGCAGGGTGTGGGGTCCCCACTGTGTTCAGGCCTTCCTCCTCCCGACCCACAGGCCCCTGCTCCAGACAGCCTGGTCCCCCTGAGCAGCCGGATCAACTCTTCCCCCGACAGCAGTGAGAACCTGTCGGAGATCCCCTTGTCCTACAAAGGTGTGCCCCCCCCACCCTGTCAGCCCCAGCCTGGCATCCTCTAAACCACTCAGCTCACCCAGCCCAAGGCCTTTTCCTGCCCTCTGCCCTGCTGAAGGCACCCAAGTGTTGGGTGCTACCCATTCTATAGAGAGGCACCAGGGCCCAGAGAGGTTTAACCATCTGCTCAAGGACACACCGAGAGCTGGGGGCACAACTGGGAATTAGAAGAGGTCAGATGGCACTTGGGATCATGGTCCCCTCTCAGTAGGAATTGTAAAAGCAAATGTAGATTGAACCCCCAGCCCCTGGGCTAAGCCCATTACCTCACTGAACCTGCACAGTAACACCCTGGTGTTGGTTTCCCCGGCTGCAGTTCACAGCTCAGAGGCCCAAAGTTACTTTCTCAGGAAGTGGGGGAGCTGGGACTGAAGCCGGGCCGTCTGGCTCTCCCCATTTCTGCCCCTGCAGAGGGAGGGGCGTTGGAGGAGTATGTGGCCTTGACCCGGCCTGGGTGTTCCCTCTCTGCCCCTCTGCAGAGAGGAAGGAGATCCTGACGGGCACCAAGTGCATCTCCGTGAAGGCTGCGCGGCGGCGCTCGCGGGCCCTGGGCACTGAGGGTCGCCGCCTGCTGCCACCCGCGGTGGAGCGCAGCAGCCTGTCCCTGCACTCACAGGGTGGGGTGGAGGACGCATGGCTGCCCAGCCCCCAGGCTTGCAAGCGGCCGTCCAGCCCCGCGCTGCAGCACACCACCAGCGAGGACAACCTGTCCAGCAGCACGGGCGACGCTCCATCCCATGCGGTGGGGCATCGTGCCGGTGGCCCTGGGCCCCGGCTCCGTGGTCCCAAGAAAAGCCTGGGCAAGGGGCAGGAGGAGTCACTGGAGGCCAAGAAGAGGAAGCGGAGGTCCAGATCCTTTGAGATCACTGGGCAAGGGGTGAGGCAAGGGACAGGGGGCGGGGCACCTTCTTGGTAGGTGGGGCCTGAAGCCCAGATTCCTCCAGAGGCCCCAGAGCACCTCCAGCCAGGCCCCAGGGCACCTAGCTCCCCCAGCTGCCTCTCACCAGTGCCCAGAGCCCCAGTCCTCGACATCTCTGCACCCAGGCTGGCAGAGGAGCTGGGGCAGATCCCTTTAGCAAATCTTGTGCATCTCTTGGACTCACCTCACTGTTCCTCAACCAACACAGCTCTCCCACCCCAAGAACCACCCCCTGGGGTCCCGTCCCACAGAGAGCACCTCGGACCACAGGATGCCAGTCTGCGGGCACCCCGCCCCTAGTATCCGGAATCCGGGAAAGGGCACGTTGCCTTTGGCCAAAGTCAAACTCACTCCAAGCCAGAACACGGGTCAGTACTGGCCAGGGAGGGAGTGGGGAAGGGGTCATCCCAGGGAGGAGGCAGGTTCAATTCCCTGCCACTATGGCTGCCCCTTGCTGGAAACTGGATTTTTGCCTAATATTCATGGAACATCTTGGGGTTGTGCCCCTAGGGAGTTCAAGGCCACTGAGCAATGGAAAGGGGATGGGGGAGGCATTTCCAAACCACCGATTCGTACCCTTCTGCTACTGCAGGAGCTGGGGACCCCTCAGCCCTTGCTGTTCCCCCCAACCCAGCTGGCATTTCTCATCGAGCTACTCGTGGGCCCCGCCTGCCCTACAGCTCAAGCACCCATGTCAAGGATGGATGTTTCCAGCGTAACTGAGGGGCCCTGCCTTGAACCAGCCCTCCTGCCCCCAAGACTAATGGGGTTTAGCAGGGAAATGGGAGATGGCGGTTTGGCAGACTAGGGTGAGCTGGGAGCAGGAGCTCAGCTCTGAAAAGGCCTGGGCTCCTTGAACCCAGGAGTCATGGGGACACCTGCCCAACGCTTCCATGCTTTCAGTGCCACCAGGAGGCATGGCTGGGATGACCGGGGCTCTCTGGTCTCCCAGCCCTGGACAGAACCCTGTTGCCAAAACACTGCATAGACCTGTGGCCAGAATCAGCCTCAGAGATGGGGAGAGGGGAGCTGTTAGTGAGATGGGGCTCCTGGGTACACACCTGGGGCAAGGGCATCCCAGATGGGTGGGAAGGGGCCAATGAGTGCTTCACATACTATGGTTTGGGGGCAGGGATCAGGTTTTTGTTACTTGGCAGTGGCTTTTCCCCCCTTCTTCCTAACAATAAAATCCCATATGGGTCTTGACAGTCATGTTGAGAACTAGATCTTGTCCAGAATGTGGGGTGGCCATGGCTGATTTAAGATTCAACCCAATTCCTCTCCTCCATGCACTGCCCCCCCACCCCCGGCTGGCTCCATAGCACCAACCTACAGAGAACTAGGGGAAAGGGGGTTTTCTCCAGATCGCAAGCTCCCCCCACTCCAGAAAAGTGAGGTTAGTGAGGTCCACTCCTGCCCCCATCCCCCAGCCTGCACACCTGCCCAGGCCCCCTCCCAGGGGTGGGCCCAAATTGCAGAAAGCCCCACAACCCAGATGGGGTGGTTATCCCAAAAGGTCAGGACTCAGAGACTGCCCAACTCGAGCCCCCGCAGCTTCAAGGTGAGAAAACTGCAAGGGGTACTGGAGTCCCCAGTCTTCCCAAGCTGGTGCTCTGACCTGCCCAGTTCAATGCTTGGGGGTGGGGGTGGGGCAGCTCATGTCTGCCCTCAGGGTAAAGCACAGTGAAAGGTGGGCGACTCATTGGAGCTGTGGGTCCCTACCTGGGCTGCTTTTACCCAGGGAAGGCGTGGATCAATCATCCCTTCACCAATTTGAGCTTTGGTTTATTCTGGATCCAAAGCATTACCATCAGGTCTGCTGGGAAAGCAGCTCCTGACACCAGGGATCTGGTCTACCACCCTCACTTTGCCAGGCTGCCCAGTCCAGCCCCAAATGCCACCAGCTCCTGGCCACCCAAGGGACCAGACCTGTAGCCACCTCCACTCTCCCAGCACCCTCCCAGAGCCTCCAGGCCAACTATGCGAAGACTTTATATCCCAATCCGAAGGCGTCCGGGACAGTCCTGGCCTCAGACCCCGCCGGGGCGTCACTTGGCTACTTGGCGGTCCGGATGAGGGTGTGGTAGACCGGCTTGACGATGAGGTGGAGGTGCAGGGCGTTCTCCACCAGGTACTCCGAGTTGCGCCGCTGCAGGTCGGCGTGCGCCAGGAAGTCGCCGGCCTCCTCGCTGCTCTGATGGAAGCTGTAGGCGTGGCGGACAAGCAGGCGGCCCTGCTGGCGCGCCCCCACCAGCACGGTCTTCTGGAAGCTCACGCCCGCCGCGTCGCCGCCGCTGCTGGCCGGCGTCACCACCAGGCGCGGGCGGCCGTCCTCGGGGCGCGCGGCGGGCAGCGCGGTGCCCGCGGCGTCCGCGTAGACGGGCCGCAGGCTGACGGGCAGCCAGCGGGGCGAGAAGAGCACGTTCCACGTGACCCGGCGGCCCGCGTCGTGGCCGCTCGGGCCCAGCTGCGTCTGGAAGCTGGTGCTGCGGTCGTCGCGGGCCGGGTTGTTGATGACCCACGGGGCGCCCCAGGCGGGCGCGAGGTAGTTGCGGGGCAGGAAGGCGCTGCCATTGACGTCGAAGAACTTGGCGTAGTGCAGCGGGGAGGAGGCGTGGAACTGGTAGGCCTGCAGCAGGAGGTCGGCCACCGCCTCGCCGTGGCGCGCCAGCGCGGCCGAGCGCGCCTGCAGCTGGAACAGCTGCGCCGGCGGGATCATGGGGTAGCGGATGGCGCGCAGCGCCCGCTCGGCCACGGAGGGCGGCGGCCGCGTGCGGCCCAGCCAGGCCTCCAGCGCGTGGAACAGCTCCAGTTCGTCCTGCAGCACCAGGTCCGAGCGCGGGAGCAGCTGCGCCAGCAGCTCGGGGCTCACGGCGGCCCACTCGGCGCTCCCCACCACGGCCGACAGGTTCCAGGCCAGGAACTGCAGGCAGCTGTCGCGCAGGGCCTCGTCCCCGGTGCTCACCGCGTAGTGGTACCAGCCCACGGCCGGGCCTGCGCCGCCCGCCAAGTGCGCGCGCATGTAGTCAGCCACGCCCCGCTGCAGGGACGCCACGCCGTACTTGGTGGCCAGCCTGTGCAGGGGGATGGCCTGGGCCAGCAGCACGGTCAACTCACCGCAGTACAGGTACCTGCGGGAGAGGTAAGTGGTGGGGCTGGGGCGGGGCCAGAGCGCCACCCCCGCCGCCGCCTCCCAGTCCCCAGGGGACCCGGCCCCGGAGTGAAGCAGCGTGGACCCTGAGGCGAGTTGTCTTTTTGTCTCAAGGACCCTCCCATGCCATTCCTACTTCACGGCCTCTTTCCGTTTATCACGGTGACAAGGGCTAGTGTGTTTTTATTGAGCATCTACTAGCTGCCAATACTATGCTAGAACAAGACAGGCCCCCTGCCCTTGTTAGGTTTGCTGTCCAGAGAGGACAGGATCTGGATTCGGATCCACGGTGACTACAATGTGCTATGAGATGGGCAACTACCTCACCCTTATGTAATTACCTATACAAGAGGAATCACATGTACCCCTGAGGATTAGTTATTGTGAGCATGGGAGCAGCTGGGCACTGGTTACGAAGTGGCCTTTCAACTCAGGTTACTTCCCCTTCTCCCCTGTCCCTTTTCTTTCCTTGCAGTCTCACCTTTCTCTCTGGGTCTTTTTTCTTCTTGTCTTTGTCTTTTCTCATTCCTGTTGCATTTCACTCATTCTCCACCTCCATCTGCCTCTGCTCTCACTTCCTGCTCTATGGGGATGTGGCAACAATGGCCAGATACCTACCCCAACAGCCATTTCTCCCCTTTCCTTGCCTTTCAACCAGGCGTGTTTGTCTCCAGAAATAAAAAGCCGTTTCCCTGCCTCGCTTGCAGTGACTGTGGCCATGTGGCTAAATTCTAGTCCATGAGATATAAATGGAGGCCCTGCACATGATATTGGGGTGGAACTGACTAGGGTTAGGTAGAAACCCTTTTTGCCCTTCTGTTTAATACCCTTCTCAGTTGCCTGGAAATGAGACGTGAGGACTGGAATTCTGCAGTCATTTCATTTAAGCCACCATCATTTCAGGATTCTCTGTAATTAGCAGCCGAACTCAATGCTCGTTGAGACAGGTTTCCTTTCTGCAACCACAGTGTGAGTGGCGTCCCCTATGCAGCACAGTAGCAGGACGCAGAGGAGGTTGGGGAGAGAGCTGGCTAACTTTTTCAGCTCCCTGGTGAGATGGTTTCAAACCTGGCTAGACACCAAGACCACGTGGAGGCTTTCAAATGAAAAATGATTGCCACTGCAAACTCCAGCCTGAAGCCGACCATCCAGAGTGGGGCCCAGTAACGTGTAGTTCTTAAAAGCTCTCCTGGTCAGGCTTGGCAACAGCTTTGGGGATGGGGGAGAGGGTACGAGGGCAGGAAACTGACAGCATCAAACCCCACAGAGCATGCAGGGGATTCGCAGTGCATCGTGCAAGAGGGCAGAGGGTTGGAAGGAGGGGACTGCATCACCACACAATGACCTCTGAGGGACCAAGGGCTTCTGCGACCCCATGGGTGGAGAAGCCAGGGTCTTGGGAAAGGTTGAAGACCCCCTACCTCACAAGGAGGCCTGCCCCTTCCCCACCTGATGAACTTGTCGAAGACGGCGGCGCAGTCCCGGGACTCCTGCAGCACCACCTCGCTCTCGTTGAGCAGCAGCCCCAGGAGGAGCTCGCTGTGCAGGCCGAGCAGCAGGCGGTGGGCATGGAACACGCGGACCTCGTCGGTGCCTGCAGCCTGCACCCGCAGAACCACGTCGCTGGCGTTGCCCTGCCGCAGCAGTTCCTGCAGGCGTTGGAGCAGCACCTGGGAGTGGTTGATGGAGGTGCCCGCTGCCTCCCCGCCGACATCGGCTCTCTGGGCTGTGGCAGGAAGGAACACGGCCTGAGTGGGCACCCAGGCCCCAAGCTGCGGTCCCGGGACAGAGGGGCCATCTGGAGACACGTGGTGTCTGTGTGTGTGGACCCGCGTGTGCCCGGGAGGTATGTGGGTGCAGATCTGCAGCTTTGCTCTCAGAAGGGGGTGGCTTCCGGGCAGGGAGAGGCTGTGAACCAGGCAAGGGATGGACTGCCCAGAACTGGCCTCCACGATGCCAGGTGCCCAGGCAAAGGTTGAAAAATCTCTTGGTCTCCATCCCTCTCAGAGAGAAAGCAGGTTTCTTCACAAACCTCCTGAGTAATAATCCACTTAGCCCCTCAGAGGGGTTGTCAGACGTGGTACGTGCATTAGCACATACTTATTGAACACCTCCTAGGTGCCTGACACTCTTCTAGGAGCCTGGAATAGAGCAGTGAACAAAGCCAGCCATGTCCTTACACTCATGGAAACACACAGTCGTCTATTAACGGGCTGGGGGGGTTCACGAATAAGCTCCCCAGTGTTGGACTGGGATACACGAGTGAGGTGAGGGTAAGGGAACAGGGAGTCACTGCCGATGTGGGACAGATCCTCAGAGGAAGTGGGGAGAAGCCAGCCAGGGGAAGAGCGTCCCAGCCGAGGAACCAGCAGTGAGGCTGGGCTGCAGGCCTGGAAGGGAAGCTGCTTTCTAAGGCCAGCCCTGCCCTCTTGGGGCCTGGGGACCTGATCCCCGAGATGGAAAACCCCTTCCAGTAGGAGGCCTGTGGGGGACCCTGAGCAAGTAAAGGGGCGAACGGGGCTGGAATGGGAGTCTCTGGGTAACTGAGTGCCGGGGCTGGCATCTCCCTTCCAGGCTGGCCACACAGGCCTTTCTCCCACGCCATCCGTGAGGGTCAGATGGGGACGGGGACGCAGTGACAGGAAACTGCAGGCTGCAAAGAGGACACTGCTAGCAGCTTTCCCAAGCTGAACAGTGCGAGGAGCCTTGCAGGGGGAGACAAAAGGGTGTCTGACACAGCATATGGGTACCCCACACTCATGCACACACACATTCACACACAGGCGCGTGGCACATGTGCACCACTGGGGAAGTGCAGCATCTGTGTGTGTGAGAGAAAGAGGGAGACACAAGGAAAGGGGGAGGGGGAGAGAAAAGCAGGGCTGGGGGTGATTCCCAGCCCTGCCTCCTTGAGCTGCCCCTCTGAAGGGCCTGAGTGCTGATGGCGTCCCCGTCCCCGCTTGGCCTCTGCCTGGTCATTAGGCCCCGGCCTGCTGTCCCCATCTCCTCCCCTCCAAGGTGGGCTGCCCGCCTCCCGTCAGCTGTAAGAGACTGACTTAACTCAGTTCTCAACCTGGCTGGCTGATCGCTGCCCCCTCCAGGCCTCGGGCGGTGGGACCCCCCTCCCTGTCCCCACCCCACCCCTGCCCACTGCCCACTCACCTGCACGAGTGGCCAGGCCCACCAAGGTCAGCATGGCCCAGCAGCTGCCCCAGTTCCCAGGCTTGGCATGCCCTGTCCTAAGCATCTTCATGCCCGTGCCCCCAAGGCCACCGGAGGGACAGCGAAGCCCAGACTACTCCCCTCACATCACTCCTCCTTATATAGAATCCAACATGAGGGGGACAGCACCCCCCTTCCTTGTTGGCCACCCTCCCCCCACCCAGCCCCTGCCATGGATTGGTGGAAACTGGCCCCAGCTGTTGCCCAGGCAACCGCTTAAGCCAGAGAGTGGCAGCCCCAGGGGCTATTGTGCTGCTGTGGGCCCCCGGGGGGACAGATCCGGCGACCTCCTCCCCCATCTTTCCTCCCCTCCCAGCTGGGTCAGTTCTTCCCCTCCTGCGGAGGTTTTAGGATCGCCGAGATGCAGGCAAGTTTGTCCCCAAGACCACTGGCAGCTGCCAGCCCCGAGGGTCCCCAGCGCCTCTCCCGGTCCCCAGGCCAGCCCCTGCCCGAGCACGGAGCAGGCTTGGCAGCCTCTGGGTAGGAGCACGGGCGCTTGCCGAGCCGGCTGCAGAGTGCAGGCCGGGAGAGGGAAGAGGCTGCTCGGGCTCCCTTGTGGGGCCTGTGGGGTAATTGGTAATATTTTCACATTCTTCGTTGAAGAATGTTCCAGGCATGCTCTGGGGAGGGTGATGGGGCTTTGGAGAGGCCCCCTGGGGGCTATGACCATCACTCCCACCCCAGGGTCAAGGTGAGCCAAAGGTGGCAAGCTAGGCAGAGAGCGGCTATGCCTGAGCAGGTGCAGGTACCTTGCTGGAGCCTGTCCCCAGCAGGCCACTGTCCCCTGCCAGCCAGCACAGAGCTGGGCACATGTCTGCCCACCACTTCCTTCAGTTTGCCTTCCACAAGGACCTCAGGTCTCAAGGCTCTGCTTTTCCGAAGGCTTCTTTGACCAGCTTCTGTCCAAATGCTCTCTGGAATGTGTTCCTTCCCAGAGTCCCCAAGAGACAAACAGCAGACCTGGCACCCCATTCAGGTGAGAGAGGAGATTGAAGCAGAGAGCTTCGTTGCAGTCTCAGTTGAGTTAGCACAGGGATGTGCTCTTCTAAAACGAAGGTGACAGAGGGAGAAAAGTGAGGTCACTGCCGGGGGGAGTGGGTAGGGAGAGAGAACTGGTGCTGAAGACTTGCCTCGCAGGAAGCAAGCAAGTCTGTGCCAGTGCCAGGTGGGAGGGCCTCCTTTGACATTGAAGAACTGGACTGGGGGGTTCACCCAGAGATCCAGCTCTCAGGTTTCCGCCAAGCAAGGTCCTCAATTGCAGAAGGGTTGCAGTTTCCCTCCCTTGCCCTCTGGATCTCCAGACCAGCTTGATGCACTGAGTCCTGCTGCCTGGCTGGCACAGAGACCCAGCAGCTCCACCCCCTCTCTGGAAAGAGAGAGAGAGGAGTTGGGTCTGGCACCTACCTGTCTAGGTGGGCAGAGCTCGAGCAGCCCAGCCTAGTGCAAACCTCTCCCGGCTGCCCTTGGCTTTCACTCCTGGCTCCCCTCATCGAGACCCACCATCCCTTGCCTACTGGTTGCTGCCTGTCCTCCCCGGAATTGGCTGCACGACTCCTGAGCCACAGCATAATCAGGCAGCCTGGGATTCTGGGGGAAGCCCACTTATCAGTAGGATTGTTGGGGATGATGAGAGCCTGCTGCTCAGCCACAGAAAATGGTGTTTGGGTAGATGCACTTATTAACTGCAGCCTCCTTGACTGTCTATGCCAGTCTTTCCTGAACTGTAGCCCACCTGCATTAGAATCCCCTATGCTCCCCTTTAGGAGCCAGAATTCCCCAGGGTGGGGCCTGGACATATGCATTTTAAGCATCCCAGCTGATTGCTATGGGCACTCCAAGCTAAGATCTACCTAGTGGAGTTAGAAGGACAGTATTTCAAGGGTGAAGGGAGCTGGGAGGCCCCAGGTTACCAAGGTGACCCAGAAGGGTCACCTCTGATCCCCCCATCTCTGAGGGTCCCTCTTCTCACTGTTTCATCCTCCCTCATCCCTCAACATCTTCTGGAGATTGAGAAACTGATTTTCCAGATGTCAGTCTCCTCTGTTCTCATTGCTGAGTCTGAGGATTGCTGAAGCATATGTGCATGCGTTTGTGTGCATGCATGCGTGTGCATGTGTGTGAGGGTGTGTACGTGCACGTGCATGTGTGTATGTGAGTGTCTCAGGGCAAGCAAGAGGGAGGAAGCCATTCACCCTGCATATTCTCTGAGAGGGAGGATCTGAGACCCTGCATTTTGTTTTGCCCTGTGGATCTGGAAGCTCCATAAGTTCCCTGAGAACACATCTGTTGAGCTCACAGCCATGAACAATTCCCAGAAAGGAATGTTGCCTCCTGCCTGAGACAGAAGCGTTTGTAACGTCATTGGCTGGTCTGAGGTCTCACAGCCAGGAGTTGGTATAACCCAGGTTCAGATGCTGCTTCTCTGCTCAACTTTTCTTTCCATAATCCCATGCTGTCTTTTCTGAGTAGCTATTACAGCAGCAAAAAATGATCCTCTTTGGGCAAGGAAGCTCTGGTGTAAAGCAACTAAAACCCCTGCAAGCTTGGGGCGGGACGAAGAGTTTCTGCATCTGCAAAGCAGGGATCAGGTGGCGGTCCAGCTTGTGGTCACTCTGCAGAAGAGTGGGCCCCGAGACCCAGCCCTGCCCCAGCAGCCTGTATCCTCTCCCTTCCTGAGTTCCTTAGACAGGGCCTGGGTGACTCAGATGCTCAGACTGGGGAGCAGGGAATCCTGAGTGCAGGTTCCAGGCTTCGTGTGTTTGGGGGGACACTCAAGAGACACAAGAAGTAATCTTGTGTAAGAAAGCGTCTCCTTACTCTGGGTCGGTCTGTCACAGACCCTTCCCTGCCTCGGCCCCTTGATCTTGCTGCTCCCCCTTCTGGAATGCTCTCCCCCCTGGGAGAGCTGGTGGTTTTATCCGGGTCTGCCTGCTTCCTCAAGCCTGGCCTCTCTCTTTGTAGAGCTCCTGCTCTCTCTGAGAGGCTGCGTGAAGGAGCGACATTCTGATCCCAACTGCCCCCACTAGCTCTGCAACCTTAGCCTGGTTGCTTAATGTCTCTGAGCCTGTCTGCTTGTGTAAAACGGGGGTAACCAGAGTTAGTGCGCAGGGCCGCTGTGAGGATTACAAGTGTAGAGACACAGTTGGCACTTGGTGAATGCTATCAGGACCCGTCCCTCCCCCCGGTACTCACTGGCCTTTTCAGCCTGGCTGTAAGCCACTCTGGAGGCACTGCCTCATACTCACCCCTGGCCTCATGGTGCAGGGAGGTGGTGGCCTGGGGCCCTGTGCTGAGCGGGTAGTGCCTACTATCGTCCCACTGCGCCCTCCAGGGCGACTGGCCAAAGCCAGTGGACACACAGTGGCCTGCAATGTTGAGACATGGCCACCAGAGGGCAGCAAGGCCTCAGTCGTGAGCACCCCTCTGCCTGCCTGGAAGGGGAGTGAGGACAGGGGGCCTAGATCGTTCCTGCCACAGGTGCAGGATTAACTCGGGGGGCTGGGAATCCTCTTGGCCACATTCCTGAAGGGGGGCGTGGGAAGCAGTTGCAGGCTGGGCTCAGCTCTCCTCCCAAGTCAACCCACAGACCGCTGTGGTGCCCGCTGTGGGCCGCCCTGGACACTCCTCCCCCAGGAGCTGGTCTGGCACCGGCTGGTGTTTATTTGCCAAGGACTGATGTTCCCTGCTGATGGCTCATTTCACCAGGGCCAGGAAAACAACAGCTTGCAGGGTCACGGGGTCCTGGGGGGCCACTACCGTCTTTCCCCGCAGTTAATGCCTTTCAGAGTTGATGCCCCTGCAGTGAGCTCCCCCAGACCTTCCGCCTTCCCCCCAAGTCCTCGCTCCCAGGGTGTCACCACCCCAGCTGAGCCTGGGCCAGTCCCCAGCCACCCAGAGCCCAGGATCCTGCCTCCTCACCTCCTGCCCACTCCCCTAAGCAGACAGAACTGTCACCCCTCCCTTCCAGTCTTTCTCCCTGCTGCCCATACCCAGCCAGACCCCTGAGGGACTAGGCGGCATCCACTCTAGACTCACCCCCCTGCACCTCAGCCCCACCCTTTCCTTCCTCCCCGCCCCACAATCCTCACTCTCCACACTGACAGGCTCAGAGCTGCTGCGAGAACTGCGGGGCCAACAGCCGCCTGGAGAGCCAGTGGGAGTGGGGGTGGGGGCAGCTGGCGATGCTGGGGAGGAGCTGCGGGGGCCCCAGGA